>JANAVB010011000.1:2115303-2175365 GCA_029216955.1 Iris pallida | reverse complement strand
TTGGAATATTCCTTCCAGGACTTTCCTTGTATTGCTCTATGAGCACTTATAAAAGGGGGAGGCTCTCATTTGTTCCTCACCACCTAAAAAATTGTAAGCATTCTCCAAGTCAATAAAGAGATTCTTACTAGTCCCATTTGCTCCACTATTCTAGTTTTCTTAGCGATCTAGCTAAGTCGGACGGAAGCTTGCACGAGTCTTTGAGGAGAAAGACAATGCGCCGCACGAGACGAGGTGCTAGCAAAAACACTAAGTCCGTGACACGGGCTCTGGATGGCGACGCTAGAGCACGGCCAAACAGGGCTTGGCACCGAAGGGGCGCGCTCAGGGAAACGTCGGAAGACCTAGGGCACAGCGCGGGTGCGCTGGAAGGAGGTCGGGACGCTGGAGTGCGGCCGAGGAGCCGGGATCGGCGCGATGGCCGAGAGGGGCGCCGGCTACGGGCGGATCGGGGCCAGCGGGGGCGGGCGGTCACGGGGCGCCGGGGAGGCGCGCGGGTCGCGGGCGGAGGTGGATGGGGGCGTGGGTTTGCCGGAAGATGGCTGGAGGGAGCCGCGGGCGTCTGCGCGGGGTCGGGGGCGCTGGCTGGAGGCGCCACGCGGGGTCGGGGCGGATGGTCCGGCGTCGAGCGGAAAGGCTCGGGGAGAGGGTTTGTGAGGAGTGGGGGGGGGAGAAAAATGAGTAATGGTGGTGGTGGGTTTGCTTAAGAATGGGGAGAAGAGTTAGTTGTTGTGCTCTCGTAAGAGGGAGAGGAGAGTGGGGTTAGGTGTGAAGAGTTGTGGTGGGGTATTATAAGGAGTGGGGAGAGGGATTAGTGTGATGGAGTTGGGGAGTTAGAGAGAATGTGTGGGGGTGAGTAAGAGTAGTGGAGAAACAAGGGGAGAGTTGGTCCAACGGGTGGACCAACTCAAAGGGGAAATATATATATATATATATATATATATATATATATATATATATATATATATATATATATATATATATATATATATATATATATATAAGGAAATCAGAATTTTCAAATAAAAGAGAAAGAGTTTAAAATCGGGTCTGGATTTCGGGAAGCTGGTCCGGGCTCGGGTCTCGTCACAACCAAAAAGCCGATTATTAATTTTGAAATTAATTTTTAAACCCACAATTAATAATAATAATAGTAATAATATTATAATAATAATATTAAATCACATCACAAAATTGGGTTTCACTGGATCCTTCAAATCTGGCACACATACTCATCTAGCCATGAATGAGAACAATACACCCAACTATAAAAATATTTACCTAATAGAAGTTTTAAACTTTATTTTTTAAAATTATTTTTCAGATATACGTAACCAAATGCAAGTCGACATTTCTAAAACTATAAAACAACTTTATAACTTTTTTTTTTCTTCTGAAAGTTGTTTTATGTTAAAATTTGTAAAACTTATACAAACAAACCCATAGTCATTTTTCTATATCTTTTAGTCACAAATTGACTACAACATGTTTTATTTATTTGGTTCAAATTTTCTTATCTTAAAGGACTAATTAGTGTTTAGACCCTGAATTTTATACCAGTTTAGAGTTTAAGTTCTAACATTTCCAATTTGAGAGTTTAGACCCTAGAATTTTATTTTTTTTTGTTTCTTTTTTCCTATTATAACCCCCTCCCCCCTTCATGTTTGATAATAAAATTTTTATATATAGGTTATGAAGGATATAATGGGAAAAAAAACAAGAAATAAAACTCTAGAGTCTAAACTCTCCAATTGGACATGTGAGAGCTTAAACTCTAAACTGATATAAAATCCAGGGTCTAAACTCTAATTAGCCATATTTAAAATGCATGTCCTAAAAGACAATATTTGTCGAACGTGGCCTATATGTGATTGTATGCATATGTCCCATCTCTATAGAAAACTAGTAACGTGCACGTGCATCGTACGCACATAAAAATATTTCAAAAAAAATAAATTAAAATTTGTTATAAATAATGCATGAATTGAACCCACTTTGCCAAGAAAAATGTCCCCACCTTAATGGAGCTAGAGGTGTTTGACTCTTAATAGATAATGTTAGGTGGTTAAATAATTAGTTATTATATAGAAGGGATAAATTATGGATCGTAAATATTATTCTAAATAATAATACACTATTGTATGATGATGATGATGGTAAACGGAAGAGTCTCTAGTCTACCCAACCCCACTTTGTGATCTCACGCACTCAAAAGAAGTGTGTGTGTTTCATGTTGGTCCACCTTACATACACACACCAAAAAGGGGCTTCCGTTACCAGCCGGCACTTTCCCAAATCTCTTTCCGAACCAAAGTTCACCATGGCCGAAGAAGAACAAAAACAGCACCAACAACAACAAACAGAAGAAGTTGGTGGAGAAGAATCAGAAGAGGAAGAGGAAGATTCGCACCCACCCCCTTCCAAAGTAGCCCGGGTCTCATCCGCAGCTGCCGATCCGTCTGCCAGTACTGGTCAGTAATAGCACACTTCCCCACCACAATCGGATCGATCCCCGAAATTTCTCTCCACTTTCTTGGTTTCGTTGTCCAGGTGCCATGGCTGCTTATGCTGCTCTCGCGCCGGTGGTGCTGGGTCTGGGCCTCGGCGGAGCAGCCGAGCCGTCGTCCGCAGCGAAGCCGTCCTTCACTTTCATGCAGCGGCAGGAGCTCCACCACCACCTCCGCATCTTCGACTACATCGTCCGCCGCGCCCCCGTCCCCCTTGACCTCGTCCTCCCCATCTGGAGGTCGGTCGCCGCCTCCTTCGGCCCCCACCACTACCCCTCTTGTAAGTACCAGTACCGGACACAACACCTGGACACGGGCACTGCTAATTAGCGTCCTTCGATTTCATATCAGCTTTAGAATTTAAGCTCTAAAATGTGTAGTGGATAAGTTTGGACCTTTCAATTTTACTTTTGGTTTTTCTTTTTTCTTTTTTTATTTTCTGAACATGAGCATAAGGAGAGATGGCGGTTAGATGCCGGGGACTATAGCTCCGTCTTAGGTCGGTTTCAATTTTTCACCTCTAGTTCCGCTAAACATGCACTTTCCGTTTATAGTTCGTCGGTTAACAATTTGGAGTCAGATTTTTTGTCCCATTAATATATATTTTTGTATGGTACAAGTTTAAAAAAAAATTGGAATACTTTAACAAATATCCTCATTACAAATACTAGTCTACATGTACGTGTCTTACATGTACGTGTCTTGCACGTTTTTTTAATTAAAATATTATTAGATCAGTTGTCGTCTTTCTGTCTTTTCCAGTGACTATTCACGTGTTTGTGCTTTCTTTTTACAATGCCAAGGGATTCGAAGTACGAATTTTGTTCTTTTTTTTTTAATTTTCTATTGAGAATAATAACCTTTGGAAAATGGTAAGGAAAGCCAAATTTATTACCATTGGAACATGAAAGGTTGTATGGAAAAAGGAAACTTCATAGCATGCAAACTTTATTGTTTTGACTTTTAAACATAAATGACATGCAAGATGACACAATAACATAATGTTTATAAAATACTCAAGGGTATTTTAGGAATTCAAAAGTTTCATCACCAAGTTTTCCTATTATACAGTAGAATAGATAAAAAGCAGTAGATACCCTCACTTATTTAAAAAAAAAACTAAGAAATATCTCTATTATGTGCAAAATAATTAAAATTTAGGTTAAAATAGGGGAGACATATCTTAAATTTTTAAATGTTACCTACAAAAGAATGAAAACATTTGTTACTTTTTTAAATAAATGATGTTATATGCTAGTTTTTGTATTTCTAATGGGAGCATTTGTTAAAATATTCTAAAAGTTTTCATAAATATTTTTATTAAAAAAATTACACTGACAGGTTAATAAAATTTGATTTTTTTTTTCTGTACAGTATAAGTTAAAAAACGTTTTTATTCAAAAAAAAAAAATGTAAGACATGTTAATAAAATCTAATTTTCAAAATAAATGCTATTAGATAGGTTAGTAACCCATACAATTGGTTCTCCATGCAATGGGTTGTACATAAGTGCATAAGTAACCAGGGTTTCTTTCACACAAAAAAGTAATCGGCGTTGAAAATTTATTTTTGAATCCGACCTAAAAATTTTATTTTATTTTTTAAATATCCGCACAGTATCTATTTTAAATTTCCAAAGCTGCCCTCCGTGTTCTTACGAATTTGTCATTCCTAAGAGCATCATTAGCAGGTGGTGCTCAAAATTTCATTTTGAGGCCCAATATTTTGAAAAATAAGTAAATGTAGAATGGGTTGGAATGAGAATAGTAGGAAATGATAAAATGAGCTTTGGTCCCAAAGATTGTGTGGTCAAAAATTAAAGTGAGAAAAAAAAATATAAATCTAGAATTGGGCTCCAAATTGGGGCTTACTAATTACTATTCTACAAAATGATTTCCTACATTTTGAATCTAGAAATTCTCGGACCCAACCTATAGCTCCTGTGGATGGGTTAGGCCTGAAAATCTAGAAATTGAAACCTAGGATGGGTCTTACTGTTCTACAAAATGAGCTCCTACATTCTAAATCTAGAATCTAGAAAATGGGTTGGGCCTTACTAATGATGCTCTAAGTACAAGCAGAAGAGCCAACACATGCCTACGAAAAAAAAAAGAGGATAATGGAAAAAAATAAATAAAGGATCTAAACTTTGGACATGTCAGATTTAAACTCCAACTCTTAGCTGTCTAAACACTAATTTGCCCTATAAAATACGCTTTGTTTTGATGGGTGAATTCTTAGATTTTTGTTGGGGTGGGGACAGTTGTGGGGCTGGGGAACTTGTGCTATGATTTTAGGAACAGCATGGAGCCGGAGCCGGGGCGGTGCAGGAGGACCGACGGAAAGAAGTGGAGGTGCTCCAGGGAAGTGATCCCCAAGGAGAAGTACTGTGAGCGCCACATGCACCGCGGCAGGGTCCGTTCAAGAAAGCCTGTGGAAGCCGCCACAGACGCCGCCACCGTCACCGTCTCTCCTGCTACTGGTGCCAATGCCGTCCCCATTGGTAGTAGCCACACTAATGCATCGGCGGCGGATCCGCCGGCGACAAGTGTAAGTTAAGAATCAGGTGGCTGTTGGAGTCGAGAAGTAGCAGTGGGTTAATTTTGTGGTAGATTAAATGTTGGTTAGCTTTAGTTTGTTCTTCTTTTTTGTAATGTGATACACTTTTGTATGAACACGTTAATGTTATGTATGTTAGGTGCAGGAGAGACCAAGTAAGTTTTGTTGGTGGTGGTGGTTGTAGTTTTAGGGAGGAAGTGAACTCATGTTATGCCTTCCATTACTAACTAAAATGTATGGATTTTGGGCTTTATTTCAATTATTTTTGGTGCATTTAGGGACAGTTTAATTGTCGTATTGAGTTGAGTTCGAGTGGTGTACTGTTTGGTTGGAGAAATTATTCAACAGGCCAGACCGGCTCACCAAATGGCAGTGATAAATGGTATAATTAAACATTGCTAATGTTAACATCTTAGCATCGACTAAGACTAGGAAAACGGAGAAGTTTACTTAAGACATTTAACATTAGCTATGTGTCATTATATCATTGAACAAATTCACCATTTACTACTATTCCGTGAGTTCGATCTACTAGCCATGTGTTATTATGCCATTAAACATGTTCACCCTTCGCCACTGTCCTGGTGAGTAAGAGTCCGGTTATATTTTTTTTCTTTGGTAGTTATATTTTCTTTGTTTGGTCGTCGATCTCTAGTGGTTCTCATACAAACTTTTTGTTACCTTGGCCTCGTTTGGTTCGCGGAATGGAAGGGAAAGAAAATCAATTCTTTGTCATTTCCTTTCTTTTGAAAAATTTTATTTCTCATTGATTTTTCTTTCCGATGTTTGGAAATGACAAAGAATTTGGAAAGGAAAGTGATTACTTCAATGTGGAAAAGTGATTTCTTGCTTGGATGGACGGAATCACTTTCTCCCCTAATTTTCGTTCCATTGGGAATCATTTTCATTTTCTCCTCAATTCCTTTGTCACCCAAACATAGGAAAGTAATCGCTTTATTTTTCCAAGCCGAAGATTCCGCAAACCAAACGAGGCCTAAATAGAAGAAGAAAAGATGTGATTAATGCTTTTGTTAGTGATTTTGCCTATTTGGGTGCAATAAAAGTCATAGCAAACGATATTTGTGCTTTTCGAATGGATAGGGAGACCGTACGCTATCATGCTGACGTAACGATCTTCCATTTGGTTCCAGTGAGATCCGACTAGGAGGGGATATTGGAGCCAATGAAAAACCGTTACATCAGTACGATCTGACGCATGTGGTATTTTCCTCGATTTGGCAGACATTTTTATTATAGAAAAGCTATGAGTCGGCCTGATGGTGGTTATTGGCAAGTGCCTACCACCCTTGCTGCTATGTTTGTAAGGTTAGGCTTAGCTTCGAGCAGCCAATTTGTTGGAGAACCAGAAGGGCTGTCGAGAGAGTCTGCAGCAAACCCTAAGTATCGATATTTGATCATCACTGTTAGATTATATTTGTAACTAATGTAAATATGGCCCATATGGCCCATAAGCCCAATCATGTAGACACTATATATATTGTAATCAGTCCCCATCAATCATAAGAAGGCATTATTATTTCCTACATGGTATCATAGCCTCCAGAAAAATCCTAGCCGAAATATTTCCCACCCACCTTCTCTGCGGTCGATCCGACGATCCGACGCCCGACCCCCGTCCGCGCCATCTTCCCCGTCCGCGCCATCTTCTCCGATCCGACGATCCGACGTCCGACCCCCGTCCGCGCCGGATCTTCCCCGTCCGCGCCTGACCGCGCGACTCTCCCCGTCCGTGCCGGATCACCGTCCGCGCCAGACTCCCGTCTGCGCTGGATCATCCCCGTCCAGCACCAGACCGCACGGATCCGTTCACCAGAGGATCATCTCCGTCCAGCGCCTGACCGTGCGGATCATCCCCGGCCACCGACACTACGCGCCGGATCTTCCCCGTCTGCGCCTGACCGCGCGGCACTCCCTGTCCGTGCCGGATCCGTTCAACAACGGCCGATTCGCCGCCAACACCTACGCGCCAGGTCCGGCGCCCCGACCGCGACCGATTCGCCGCTGACCCCGTCCATCAGCGGCCGATTCATCGCTCGTTCGGCCGATCCATCGGCGTTGTACAAAATTTTATACACCCGACATCTGCCGCCGACCCCGTTCACCAGCGGCCGATTCGCCGCCGACCACTACGCGCTAGATCCGGCGTCCCGACCGCGGCCGATTCACCGACGACCCCGTACATCAGCGGCCGATTCGCCGCTCGTTCGGCTGATCTGTCGGCGTTGTACAAAATTTTGTACACCCGACATCCGCGATGGCTGATGATGCTGCATCCAGCTACTCCATCGCGACTGGCGGTGGCGGTGCATACAACCCAAATTATCCTAATCCGAACGATCCATATTTTCTGAGTTCTGCTGATCAACCAGGAAATATCATTACTCCTATTATTTTTCGTGGACCGAACTATGCTGAGTGGTCTCGGTCGATACGTCTCTTTCTGATCTCTAGGCAAAAGATCACTTTTTTGGAAGGTACTGAAATCAAACCTGTTAATGATGCTAGTAAATTGCTTGATTGGAGATGTGTGCAAGCGCTATTGGTCCAATGGGTTCTTAATACCATTGATTCGTCTCTGAAGAAATCTTTGTCGTACTTTGAGGAGGTTTATCCATTGTGGAACTTGTTGGAAAAAAGATTTGTTGTTAGCAATGGCACTCGAAAGCAACAAATTAAGGTGGCTTTGGCTGAGTGCAAACAAACGGCTTTGATGTCTGTGGAAACATACTTTGGAAATTTACAATCTTTGTGGGATGAACAAGCTGCTTATTTTCCATTGCCTACTTGTACCTGTGGTGAACTTGCCGCAAAGCTACAGGCGATGAGGGATGAAGACCACTTTCAGGACTTCATGTATGGGTTGAATGCTGAGTTGTATGGTCATACTCGATCTAATCTTCTGGCTCAGGATCCTCAGCCAAGTTTAGATCGGGCATACCAGGCAGTCCGTGAGGAGGAGGATATGCGAAAATCTCAGGTCCAATCCGCTACTGAGGAGGTGTTGGCGCTGGCTATCAGGACTTCACCTCATCTTTCTACTACTTCTAACAGTAGAACCTCAGATTCCAGGGATAAATCAGGTATGATCTGTACTCATTGCAAGAAAACAGCTCACGATGTTGCAACTTGCTTTGCCAAGATTGGCTATCCAGAGTGGTGGAAGACTCGTCCTCGAAGTGAGGGCGGACGTGGTGCTGGTGGTGGCAGAGGTCCGGCACCACAGCAGAGACGTGATGGGGGACGCGGTGCTGGTGACGCAGGGGTTGTCCATCATGTCGTCGCTGCTGGTCATGGTGTCCCTGCTGGTCTTGCTGGGAGTTTGGCGGATATGATACATGGAGGGTATCCTTCACCACTCTCAGGTGAACAATGGCAGAAACTGATGAGCTTGCTGGGTAACGACAATCCTTCCAACCCTGGTTCTTCAAACTCTAATCGTCTGATGGGTAAGAATTCTTCTGTCACTTGGATATTCGATACTGGGGCTACTCTTCATGCGACAGGTTCTCGTTCCTGTTTAGTTGATTGCTTTGAGGACCCTGTCTGTCCTGTGATTTTGCCTGATGGAAGCACTATTGAGGCTGTTCTGAGAGGCAAAGTATTTTTGACTGCTTCATTGGTGTTGACGGATGTTCTTTATGTTCCGACATTGACTTGCAACTTGATCTCTGTCTCACAATTGATTGGTGCCAAAAATTGTGATATGTTATTTACTCCTTATTTGTGTTTTGTTCAGGACCGAAGTATAAGGATGGTGATTTGAGCAGGTGAACAAAGGGGTGGACTTTACTTCTTGGGGGAGGTTCCAGCTTCATTGGCTTCGGTGATCCTGGCATGCAGAGAGAGTGATTTCGAGGTTTGGCATAGTAGACTAGGGCATCCTTCAGATAAAGTAATGCAGACTTTACCTTTTCTCTCTGGTAGTAGTGTGTTTTCTCATAAGGCTTGTGATATTTGTCATCAAGCTAAACAGACTCGTGATGCTTTTTCTGATAGTAGTAGTCGTGCTTTGAGATGCTTTGAACTTATACACTGTGATCTGTGGGGACCATATTGTGTTCCGTCATCTAATGGGCACGATATTTTTTGACTTTGGTGGATAATTTTTCTAGAGCTGTTTGGGTTATTTTATTGACGGATAAGTATGCTGTTTATTCTATGTTTCTTAAATTCATTGCTATGATAAAGCGTAAGTTTGGGGCTGATATACGTCGTGTACGGAGTGACAATGGCACTGAATTTAATTGTTTACGAGATTATTTTTTATCTCAAGGTATTTTGTTCCAAACATCCTGTGTTGGGACACCTCAACAGAATGGAAGGGTGGAAAGAAAACATCGACATATTTTAAATGTAGCAAGGGCATTGAGATTTCAGAGTTCTCTTTTCGTGGATTTTTGGAGGAAATGTGTTCTGGGTGCATGTTATTTGATAAATAGAACCCCTTCTAGTATCTTGTATTTTAAGTCTCCTTATGAAGTTTTATATGGCTCGGCTCCTTCGTATAATCATCTACGTATTTTTGGTTGTCTGTGCTATGCATATGATTTGAAATTCCGACATGATAAATTTGCTAGCAGGAGCAAAAAATGTATCTTTGTTGGGTATCCACTTGATAAAAATGGTTGGAAACTGTAAGATTTGGAGACTGGTGAATTTTTTTGTGTCCCGTGATGTTACTTTTTATGAAAAAGAATTTTCTGGGTGTGGCTCTGCTAGCGAGATATCTTCTGCGACACGCCATACATCTGTTGAGGTACCGGGAGACGATATAGAGGTTTTTGGGATGGTGCCGGCCGGCTACGGTTGCTGAGGTCGGAGTGGTTGCTGATGGCTCGACACCGAGTGACGAGGATGCACAAGTAGATGCAGAAGTATTGACAGGAGAGTCCGCTGGGGGTGATGCGGATACTACTGATGATACAGGGGATACAGTGTTGCCAGAGGTGCCCAACGAGGTAGTATTGTGAAGAGGAATGAGAAAGAAATCACAGCCAGTGCGATTACAGGATTTTGTGACGAATGTTGTTCGAAGTAAAAGTCTCCCCTTCACCACAGTTCATCTGTTCCCGTCACTTCCTCAGGTACTTCGTATCCTCTAACACAATTTTTAAGTTATGACATATTTACTGCTGGACACAGAGATTTTCTTGCAGCTATCACTGCAGGTGTTAAGCCTACTTCATATCGCCAGGCCTCACGAGATTCAGGCTGGCGCGCGGCTATGCAAACTGAAATACAGGCTCTGGAAGATAATGGGACATGGAGTCTTGTCGATTTGCCTCTTGGGAAGAAAGCATTGGGAAGTAGATGGGTGTAGAAAATAAAGTACAAATCCGACGGCAGTGTTGAGCGCTTAAAGGCACGGCTGGTTGTGTTCGGTAATCATCAGATTGAGGGGATCGACTATTCAGAGACATTTGTCCCGGTAGCTAAGATGCCTACAGTTCGGACGTTCTTGGCTGTTGCAGCTGTGAGAGGCTGGACTTTGTACCAGATGGATGTGCACAATACTTTTTTTCATGGAGATCTGATAGAAGAAGTGTATATGAAGTTGCCGCCAGGTTTTTCGCATAGTGAACCCAACAAAGTGTGTCGCCTGCGTAAGTCTCTATATGGATTGAAACAGGCACAACGTTGTTGGTTTGCTAAGCTTGCTGCTTCTCTGATATCCTATGGATTTATTCAATCTCATTCCGATTATTCTCTTTTCTCTCTTTTTAAAGGGAAGGTAGAGTTGCATGTTTTGATCTATGTGGATGACATGATTGTGTCTGGTAATGACACAGGTGCTTTAGATGCTTTCAAAAAGTATCTTAGTTCTTGCTTTCACATGAAGGACCTTGGTGTGTTGAAGTACTTTCTTGGCATAGAGGTGGCTCGGAGTGCAGAAGGAATTTTCTTGTGTCAAAGGAAGTATGTTTTGGACATCATTTCAGAATGCGGCTTGATGGGGTCTCGACCTGCTGGCTTTCCCATGGAGCCCAATCACAAGCTGGCAGAATCGACTAGTCCAAAGTTGGCGGATGCAGAGACTTATCGGAGGCTGGTTGGGAGGATGATTTATCTATCGTTTACTCGTCCTGACTTAGCCTATGCTGTGCATATATTGTCTCAATTCTTACAGGAGCCTCGACAAGATCATTGGCATGCTGCTTTGAGAGTTGTCAGATATCTCAAACATGCACCGGGACATGGTATTCTTTTGAAAGCTGATTGTGATCTTCGTCTTTCTGGTTGGTGTGATTCCGACTGGACCAGTTGTCCCTTGACTCGCCGCTCTATTACAGGCTGGTTGGTGTTTCTGGGGGGGGTCTCCTATTTCTTGGAAGACCAAGAAGCAATCAACTGTTGTTCGATCTTCCGCTGAAGCTGAATACCGATCTCTTGTTGCACTTGTTGTGAGTTGAAATGGTTGAAGGAGTTATTGGTGTGTTTGGACGTTCGTCAGGAGTCTGCCATGTCGGTGTATTGTGACAGTCAGTCAGCCCTGCACTTGGCTCAGAACCCCGTATTTCATGAGCGCAGTAAGCATATTGAGGTGGATTTACATTTTGTTCGCGATGCTATTCGAGATGGCACCGTAATAGTCCTCGCATGTTCCTACTTCTTCTCAACTGGCTGACATCTTCACCAAGCCCCTTGGAAAGCATGTGTTGATTCTTTCCTTTCCAAGTTGGACATTTGTGACTTGCATGCTCCAACTTGAGGGGGGGGTGTTAGATTATATTTGTAACTAATGTAAATATGGCCCATATGACCCATAAGTCCAATCATGTAGACACTATATATATTGTAATCAGTCCCCATCAATCATAATAAGGCATTATTATTTCCTACAATCACATAAATATGCTCTGCATGTAAGAAATTGTTTGGAATCTTATAGATCTCAATATGCTGGATTGTACGAGTCAAATGTGGGTGAGAGTGTGTCCGAGAGGGACAGGTCCTTGTCGTTGGTGTGGACGAAAATCGTACGTTGATCCAGCCTGTATGGACGTCCGTTTCTCTGCAGGACTTGCAGAGTTCTTCTCCTCAATGGGCCATTGCTAGCTGTTAACTAGGAGGGGGAGAAAGAAACCAAGGAGAGCAGTAAAAAAAAAAAAAGATCCAATAAAATATCTATCTATTTTATAAGTAGTCCCTGCTTTTGAATCTATGTAGGACACGGCTTGTAATTTTCCATGTTTAACTTTCCTAGCAACTTAGGATTCATAACAGGCTTGGACAAAGATTGTGTTCTTGGAGCATGAGGCTCAATGACAACGAGAGAAGATGATGAAAGACCGCCATATTTTACTTGAATTCTAGAAATTATTCAGTGGATGGGCTCTACGTAATGGTAGTATAATAACATATGGTAATATTAGAAGTCAAAAAAAATAAAAAACAATTGTCAATTGTTATAAAATAAGGTAGAGAAAAAGATTGTAACCTCCATTGTTTGGTTCGTGGAAAAGAAAGGAAAGGAAATGAATTCCTTGTTATTTTATTTCCTTTGAAAAATTATAATTTTTATTGATTTACATTTTTAATGTTTGAAATGTCAAGAAAATTGGAAATGAGAGTGAATACTTCAATATGGAAAAGTGATTCCTTCATTTTTCCTCCTAATTTTTCTTCCATTGGAAATCACTTTCTTTTCCTCCTCAATTTCTTTAACAACAAAATATAGGAAAGTAATAATTTTTCTTTCCCATCCTCATGATTCCGCAAACAAAAGATGCCTAATAGAATCATTCTTGCTTTTCTCATTAACAATATATATAAAGACGGAATATGACAGAGATGGTTGTAGATAGGGATAATGACATCCATAATTAGATTTATCTACAAATCACAACACTCCTCATTGGATGTCCACTTTAGTCATTGCCTAATTTAAAAATTCTAAGAGAAGAAAACCTATTTTGGTAAAAAATTCATAATAAAAAAAATAGTACAATAATATTCTTCTGGAACATGATTCTCTAGGAATCCAATTGGGTGCGACTTATATACTTCCTAGTTAAGAACCTTTCGAAGAAAAATCTAGCGAAAAAAAAATCATCGAAGTAGAAGAATATAATGTCCAAAGACATGCTTCAAGCTGTCTCCATTAACATCTTCATGATGCTTGCATCCCGTAGCCAGGATTTGGATACAGCGGGGTCAAAATCGACTATAAAATTTTTAATTCAAAACATATATATATATATATATATATATATATATATTTTTAACATATATATTATTATATATAGATATATATATATATATATATATATATATATATATCTATATATATATTATATATTATATATATATATAAAAATATATATATATATAAATATATATATATTATATATATATATATATTTTTTTTTATTATATATATATATATAATATATATATATATAT
Source organism: Iris pallida (assembly GCA_029216955.1). Taxonomy (NCBI): domain Eukaryota; kingdom Viridiplantae; phylum Streptophyta; class Magnoliopsida; order Asparagales; family Iridaceae; genus Iris; species Iris pallida. The sequence goes on along the minus strand of JANAVB010011000.1, from coordinate 2,161,875 downwards.
TAAAATATATATATATATAAATATCTATATATTATATATATATATATATATATATATATATATATTAAAAAATTGAGTGGGGTCACATGACCCCACTAGGCCTATGCTGGCTCCGCCCATGCTTGCATCTACATAATGGTTCCCCCTCAAAAAAAAATTACATTTACTTCTTACATAATTTCAAATGAAAAATCAACCCCCTTAATTAATACATTTAAATATTATATCCCACCCCACTATTCTATTTGTCTATACATTTTATGCATTATTCCAATATCTTCACTAATAGTTATATGCTTATTGTGATTCCTGAAAGCTCGTAACTCTACGATATGTTGAAATGATAAAATTATAGCCATACACATTCTCTGTTTTCTTCATTAAGCTCAAGAATGGTTTGGACAATGTTGCTGCAATGATTTTCTTGATTGGCCTCCGAAATACCTGCAACACTATTTAGAAAATATATATTGTTTGCGATATCCCTTAAGATTAACACATTCATATGAATTTAAATCAAGAAAGATTCTTTTAATATATCTAAGAATGTGTTTTATATCATTTCAGTGTCTATGTGTTGGTGCATATCATGATTAGCAGGTTCACATAAAAGATATTGTGCTAAGTGAATGAAAATAAGAATTGGCACTTATCTTATTTAAATATGGTACTTCAGGACTCAAAATATGTTCTTTTCATTTTTAGGCCAAAGTAGGTCCCTTTGACCAGACCACTCTATTGATTGAGTGAATGACAGTGCTCATATTAAATCTCTCTAGGAGATTTTTTTTCGAGAGATTATCTTTTTAGGAAATTATATCGCTTTAGGAGATTATTTTTTTTAGAGATTCTCTCTTCTGGAGATCTTTCTTCATGAGGTATTTACAATTTCTTTAGGAGATACTGTCATGTATATATACGATCAATTTGATGAATCCATTTGGGATTTTTCTTCATGAATACTGATGTTTGATCATCATCATATCATTTCCTTGACATACTCATAAGCCTATAATATCATCTTCCGGATGGTTTTTAGTCCATATATTTCATTTAGCCAAATCCTTCGAGGATATCCAGATAATTTAAATTCTTCGATGATTCCATGTACATCTTATTTTCTATGTTATCATAACCGAAAAATATTTTCTTTATATTATCCATGGCCATTTCAAAATACTTGAGCGACTAATATTCTATACATTTGGATCTCATTTTGTTCATTTCTTACAAACCTCATTAAATCTACAAGATTTTTTTTTGGGGTTTTTGTACTATAGGACCGAACACTCCATGTTTTGTGAGAGATTCTAGTGCTGCTTATATCATATCTTCTCATTTTTGGCCAATTATTCATTTTCAACGGTCAAGATTATTCGTGGTTCAGCGTTATCCTTATTTTCCATCACCATTCTTGTCACTCCCCATTCTCGAAATATGTAAATTTTTATTTTTCTGTTTGTGAGATCTAGCACCTGTATCTTGATTGCATGTATCATGTATTTATAACTGGCCATGGCATGGAACAGTATCTCGTCGCGGATTAGTGTGCCACCCCTTGCATTGTCTAGTTGTATGCGTAGCTTACTGCTTCGATGATAAGATTTCTGGACCGTATTATGGTTAGAATTTTATAATTAATTTAATTAGTTGTATCATGCTCCATTTAATGTGTCATTAGTCATATGGTTAGGTCATGTTAGGTTAGGTTTAGTTGAACCAACCCATCCTACAATATATATATATATATATATATATATATATATCTCTTCCCCTCTCTCTTTCTCTCCCACAACTTTTTATTTTCTTCTCAAAGTAACTTTTAGGCAAGTACATCTTGCACAAATGAGAGACCACATGCAATTTTCATTTCTTGTTTTTTTTGAGATTATTAGATAGATTGTTCATCTCTTCATTCTCTACAAGTTTAGTTCTGGAGTTTTTTATTTTAATGGCTAATTTTGTGTAGATCTAAGTTTCTAAAATTAGGATTTTATGGATTTTCGTGATTTGATCTATCAAACTTGGTTTTTTTTTTTCGAAAACTAGTTGTTCCATGCTTAGAGAATTTGATTTCATCCAATTTTGGCTTTTGAACCGCTTGATTTCGACTCGTATGAAGAAGTGATGGAGGTATTTTTTGTGTTCATGGTTCTGGCACATCTTCGCTTCTGTCGGGACGATGAAAAGTACCGCGCGCTGCGCTTTGCGTGTCGTGCGCCGTGCGCCGTGGGGCAGTTTTGCTCGTGCGCGCAGTTCATTTTGCGTGCCATTCATTGGTCGCGTGTCGTGCTTGCGCGCTCCGTGCGCCATGGGCAGTTTTTGCTCACGCACGAAGTGCATTTTACGCGTCGTGCACCGTGCTGCGCGCTCCGTGCGCCGTGGGTAGTTTTCTCGCGCACGCAGTACATTTGCGCGCCCGCGCCATCGTTGGGCGCGCATGCGCACCGGTTTGTGCGCACCGTACGCAGTGGGCATTTTGTCTGCTCGTGCCGTGCATTTTGCGTGCAGTGCGTAGACCGCACGCCATGCTTGTGCGTACCGTGTGCGTGGGCAGTTTTGCTCGCACGCGCAGCGCGCCTATGCGGATCACCTTAAATGACTGTTTTTTATACCGTTTGAGCTATTTTGCAGCTAGAATCTTGTAAAACTCAAACCAGAAAGTTGTAGATCTTTGTCTTGGCTTCAAGAATCTTCATGTCTCACTTTAATTGGATGACCTTGACTTCCTGTCCTGACCTTAGTATGCCATGAATGTCTGAGACTTGTGTGTCCTATGTGACTTCTATGTCACGAGGGTCCATGTGACTTTCTGACTTGACCATATTCCCGACTTGATCACTGATATGTGCTGGTACCTTTCTAAGTTTGTATTGAGGTACAATATTAGCGTGCACCGTAGTGCTATTAATGAGTGCACTGAGGTGTGACTCTGCGTGCTAAGTGATCATTTGTGTTATATGTCATACATGCGTACTTTTCAGCACAATCACGGTAATTGGTCAGTAATAGTGTGTGTATATTGATTGTTGGTTTGATGCATTACACTAAGCATGGATCTAGATTTGGGACTCCTTGAGCCGATGTGGATTCATATTAGGGTACACGTACTATGGTACGACATATGGAGGATGACAATGTGACCACGACATGTAATTCCAAGATCAAGATAGGGTTAACCTAAGCAACTTAAATCGTAGAAGCTGTAAGCCCCTGTTTTTCAAATTTTACTTAATTAGTGTTAATTAATTTTTAATGTCATATTTAGCCTTAAAAATATTTATTAGATTTTTAGGAATTTTTCTAGAATTTTTAAATGATTTTTAAATGAGTTTTAAAAACTAAAATATCATTTTACAAATTTATTAAATGTTTTAATACCATTTTGTAATTTTAGAATTGTTTTAGTATTTTTGTAATATTTAGAATTGTTTCAGTATTAGTTTGTAAATAACGAATTATTTTTAATGCGAAATGCAAATTTTAATTTGCATTTAGACACTGTTAGGACCTATTTGCAATTACCTAAACTACAGGGACCTAAATGAAAAACCCAATATCCTACCCACCCCGACGACTGGCCAGGCAGACGACCGGCCAGCTGCCCCCCGCCATTTTCGGCCGACCTAGCCGTTCGACCGACTCTAAGCCCCTATAAATGACCCCCTCACTCACCCCGACCCAACCCCCATCACCCGACCCATCTCCGACGACCACCGCCCTGTTCTTCCCCCATTAAGCCTAAACCCGTACCCTAACTCGGCGATCCCCACTGCCACTTCCCCAGCGACCTTCACCATCAACCCACCACCGTCGACGTGTTCGCCGCAGCAAGGCGAGTCGATCGCCACCGGAGCGCCACCGTCCCGACCGCTTCTCCGCCGTCCAGCGCTCGACAAACCCCCTTCGCGTCGGACATGAGTAACAGGACTCAAATCGTGTCGTACGTGTCTCGAATCAACGTATGTGGTTCGCCAGGACACGGGAACCCTAGTCCAGTGCTTGGACACGAGAATAGACGCTCGTACGTGTCGTGCATAGCACGGACACGTAGATTCCTGTGTCCCTAACTGTCCGGACACATGATGATTTTATATTTTTTTATATGTTAACTCGCCTAAAACTAAATAAAATTAACAAACCATAATCCTAACACACCAGCGGACTGACCCCCTGGCCAGCCCGACCCGACTCAACCCCCCCCCCCCCCCCCCGCGCGTGGCATGGCTCGAGTTCGAGCCCCCCCCCTTTGGTGTTGTTTCTGTTCTTTTTCTTTTCCTTTTTCTTTTTTTTTTTTGTTATTTATATATATATTATATGTATATAATATATATATATATATGTAAGCCCCCCCCCTTTGCTGGGTTCTGTTTTTCCTTTTTCTTTTCTTTTTTCTGTTATTTATATATATATATATTATATATATAGATATATATATATATTATATATATATAAATACAGTAAATAATACATAAAATATATATATATATCAAGATATATATATATATATATTTTTTTTTTATCTATATATATATATATAATATACTATATCTATATTATATATATATTATATGTATATATATATATATATTTATATATATATATAATATATATATATATATATATAATATATATATATATCTATTATATATATATGCTGTAAATATTATATATATATATATAGATATATATATATATATCTATATATATATATATATATTTATATATATATATATATATATATATATATATATATATATATATGCTGTATTGTTACATATATAGATATATATATAGATATATATATATATATAGCTATATATATATATATATATCTATATATATATTATATATATATATCTAATATGTATATTTAGTATTTATTATAATATGTATGTATGTAGTATATGTATAATATGTATTTATGTACATATGTATATATGTATATATGTTCAGTATATATTATTATTATATATCTACTATTATATATATGTATACTATTTGTATATATATATATATATATATATATACTTTATAGTTAAGATTTCTTATATATATATATATTTATATATATATAATATATATATGATATATATATATATATATATATATATATTATTATAGATATATATATCTATATGTATTTTAATATGTATGTATATATCCATTATGTAAATGTCTATATATTATATATAAATATAAATATTGAGATACACATTTTATATATTTCACTCTACCTAGTGTGAATTGTCTTTATAAAATAATTGTCCATATTTTTATAACTACTATGTATAATTTTGTCCTATTAAAATATTAATATTATTATGTATTTCTACGTCTTTATATTTTTGTGTATTTAAATTACTGCAACCATTTGGTGTCCAAGTCTAGCATGGGTTTTTGGGCCCAAATGTGTTTTCACATATTCAAGACCTGTACAAGTCATATTGGACTTGATTCATGGCCTTGGTCCTGTATTTGAACTTTGGTTCAAATTATATACATGGACAAAATACGCAGATAATTAATTATTTAATTTCAGATTGTGTGCAATGCTATTTTTGAATTTCTAAAAATACTTTAATTGCTGTTAAAATTCTGGAAAAATAGTATTTAGATACTATGTTAATTTAGCTAATTTAGTATAATTTTTATAGTATTTAATTTACAATTTTGCCACTAGTTTGGCATATGAAACCAAAACTCATTTTCTATATACTTAGGAAAACTGATTTTTTTATAAATACTTGTACTGTTTAATAAATTCCAGAAAAATTATAATAAATTTCTATAATTAACAAGGATCATTTTAGTACTTTATTTTATGTAAAATTAAGCTTTTTGACTATCTCAAAAACTGTTGAAACACAATGATCATTTGATTTATTTATTGATTAATTACGACTTGCAACTTTTTGTGCGATTTTGAGTTTTAGCCATATTGAACCTCACCCCTCACTAGTGTAAAGACCCTGGAAAGTTAGTTAAAGTAGTGAGTCACCCCACATTAGTCTCCTATGCAAAAGTCATCATTTTGGCTAGGTGCCCAGTCACAAGTCTTGTTTCACCAATTAGTGTCTTAGCGTTTTAGCTTAGTGTAAAGACTAAGTTTATATATTTATTTCTACAGTGACGAGTTACCAGACATCTATAGCACTTTTATCGCAGCTTGCTTTGCTATAGACAAGTACTTTCTACAAACTTTACATACTGTTACATAAATGAACTGCTAATCCAACCATGTTAAACTGCTGATCCTTGGGGTAGCAAGTTAAAAATCATATGTTGTACTTTCTATTACTACCATGCTTAGAACAGTCTTTATGTATCTCTCCATGATTAGAATATGGGCTATGGGGAAACTGACAGTTGAGTACGTGATCATGCCCCTATAGTAGCGAGCGAGGTCGCATTTTATATGCATACCTTGCGCAGGCCATTATCCGCATTTCTGTACGGATGCACACCTATGCTTGTTAACTTGACGTAGTACATTTTATTACATGTACCACAGTACATTGTACACCTATTGACGATCACGTACCTGCTACAATTTTAAACATTACATATACATCTGTCTATGACATATGTATCTTTGCCATGATAGACTATATGGTGCCATGTTTCCAGTTATTTCCTCTTATGTTCATTTCCATGTTTCATATGCTAGTTTGTTAGTTTCGTACTTGCTCCCGTCCTGACAGGAAACGTTGTAGGTATCCTTACTGAGGAGGAGTTACTCTGCGACACATATTATGGAGATACTGCCGAGGACCCGGCTTTGCCATACGAGGATGTTCCTGCGGGGAACCTCGCCTAGTTGTCATTTTGCTTTAGACTTTTGAGTGTAGTCATGTATTAGACTACGTATTTTGTAACTGGACATGTATCCAGTTTTACATTTCAGACTTGTACTTTGGACATTTTACTATATGAGACGACTTTTGTGTTTGGAGCATTTATGACTTTTATTCACTTATAGAACTGTTAGCACATTTAGTCTTATCTTGTTATCTATAAAACAGCTTACTGCGTTTTATCCCAAACGCAGGCTGGACATGACTCGGCCCGGCCCCAACAATTTGTGTAGCGGGTCGTGACATATTTTTAGTGGTGGCCCATGCAGGTCCTGACTAAATTGTTTGGTTACGTTATTGTACCAAGCATGTCTGCAATTAGGAACTTAAGGTAATTAGACAATATTAGGAATGACGCTTAGAACACCTAGAGGAATGCAAGGATTGCAACATAGGAAATACATCACATGCTTGCTATATAATTAGATTTTCTTGCCTATGATTGCTTACTTTAAACAAGTCCTTATAAGTCCTTTTTATTGTAATTAGATGGTGCTTACTCGTTCATCCCAGTCTGTTACACCTGAGAATGGCGCACTCCATATCAAGTCAGCTGACCAGTTGACTGATACACCCCCACCTCCACCTACCACATTCCCCCACTCCACAGATCCACAAACCCAGATGCCTCCACCACCCCCTATCACTATACCTACCCAGGCTTTCGTCACACTCGACGGGAACCAACTTCTCACTATGATCCAGGGGTTCCTAACAACCCATCAGGAGCAGACTACCCTACTCCGCCAGAGCATGGAGCGTTCTGAGGAACGTACCGTGGTCCCACCACCTGTAGAGCCACGGTAGAGAGCGGGGACGATCAAGGACTTTATGGGTCTGAATCCCAAGGAGTTCTCAGGGACTGAGGGTATAGTAGTAGCAGATGACTGGCTAGACTCGGTAGAGAGGAAGCTCCTTGGAGTTAGGATGCCGGGTGACCTCCAGGTCGAGGGCAGCGGGATTTCTGCTGATAGACTTGGCAGGAGTCTGGTTCCGGAATGAGCCGTTGTTTACGAGAGGAAGGGCCACTTGGGATCAGTTCAAGGCCCAGTTCAAGAAGAAATTCTTCTCTACCACTGCTAGAGTAGCCATGGGGCTACGATTCCAGAACATCCAACAGGGGAACCGTTCTGTTGATGAGTATGCGGCAGAGTTTAGTCGCCTGAGCCGTTTCGATCCTAGTCTGGTTGCAGATCCAGAGGAGATGACCTGTAGGTTTTGCCATGGTCTAGTTCCAGACATTGGTATTCTTATAGTGGCGAACGGTACGACTGACTACTACCAGAGCCTAGAGTTGGCCCGGAGCATCGAGGAGCATCTTCTGTCTAGCAAGAGGCCGGCTTCTGTACATCATGAGGGACCGTCCAAGCGTCAGGCTTTCCAGCAGAGAGCACCGACGCCACCCCAGCAGACTTACCGTCCCCCTACATCACATCACCCTACCCCGCCAGTTAGAGCCTCGGGACCCCGACATCAGCACCAGCAGCAGAGGGGAGCTATATGTTCTTTCTGCGGAAGACCAGGGCACGACAACTCCATCTGCAGGAAGAGGTTGATGCAGTGCTTAGTTTGTGGGTCTGCCATCCATCAGATTCAGGACTGCCCAGCAGCCAAGGGACCTAGAGGACCGCTTCCAACTCAGCAGCAGAGGTTTGGGCAGCATCTGCCAGTAGTAGAAGGGACCTCAGGGGAAGGTTTATAGTCTAGCCCTTGAGCCGGAGCCGGAGCAGGTTTCGGTGCCAGATTACTTAGCTGACGTCATCACTGGTCTTGTTTATTTGCATACTTTTTTAGCTCTATGCTTGTTTGATTCTGGTGCATCTCATAGCTTCCTATCATTAAAGTTTATGCATAAACACCATCTAGTAGCTACACCTACTGCGGAGATTAGTAGAGTGATGACGGAAGGAGGACCAGTGCCTATTAGAGCTATCTATAGATGTTCTATTTTTATAGTCGGAAGAGAGTTCAGGGGACGATTCTTTGTGATGCCACTCCCCGGTTATGATATCATATTGGGGATGGACTGGCTTAGCTATGCCCATGCATCTATAGATTGTCATGAGGGTAGTATTTTGTTCAGTCCCCCAGGCACAGCACCATTCAGTGTCAGGAGGACAGGGCCGGAGATCAGCCCAGAGCCGAATTGTTGTGCGACAGTTGGGGACGTAGCACCGCCACACCCTATCATTAGGGAGTTTATGGATGTATTCCCAGAGGATCTTCCAGGACTTCTGCCTGACAGAGATGTGGAGTTCACTATAGATTTAGTACCGGGTTCATCACCAGTATCCCGGGCTTGCTATAGAGTGAATCCCAAGGAGGCCGTAGAGATGAAAGAGCAGATTGATGACCTGTTGAAAAAGGGTTTCATTCGATCCAGTGCTTCTCCATGGGGAGCACCAGTGCTCTTTGTGCCTAAGAAGGATGGTACAGTTCGGTTGTGTATTGACTACCGGGCGTTGAATGCCATCACCATCAAGAACAAATATCCTCTGCCCAGGATAGATGATTTGTTCGACCAGTTGAGCGGGGCGAAGGTGTTTTCCAGGATAGACTTGAGATCCGGGTACCACCAGGTGAAGGTCAGGGCAGCAGACATCCAGAAGACGGCATTCAACACGAAGTACGGGCAGTACGAGTTTCTGGTGATGCTATTTGGTCTCACAAATGCGCCAGCTGTCTTTATAAATTTGATGAATAAGACATTTCACCAGTATCTAGATAAGTTCGTCGTAGTGTTTATCGACGACATCCTGATATACTCGAAGATGCCGGAGGAGCATGCAGAGCACTTGCAGATAGTTTTAGGGATTTTGAGGCAGGAGAGATTGTTTGCCAAATTGTCGAAGTGCGAGTTCTTTTTAGACCGAGTGGAGTTTTTCGGCCATGTAGTCACTGGATATGGAATCTCGGTGGATCCCAGGAAGATTGCTGCAGTTGAAACATGGAAGGCTCCGACGTCAGTTTCAGAGATCAGGAGCTTTCTGGGTTTAGCAGGCTATTATAGAAAGTTCGTCCAGGACTTTGCTAGGATAGCTGAACCCATGACGAAGCTGACGCGGAAGGACGCAGAGTACATCTGGTCAGAGGACTGCCAGGCAGCATTGAGGAGCTGAAGAGGAGGCTGACGACTGCTCCAGTTCTGACATTACCTTCAGGTTCTGGAGGTTTCACCATATACAGCGATACTTCTGGGAAGGGGCTAGGATGTGTCCTACAGCAGCATGGGAAAGTGATTGCTTATGCATCTAGGCAATTGTGGACTCATGAGCGGAATTATCCTACCCATGACCTAGAGTTAGCTGCGGTGATCTTTGCACTCAAGTTATGGAAATATTACTTATACTTAGAGCGTGTGGAAATCTTTACTGACCATAAAAGCTTGAAGTATGTGTTCACGCAGAAAGAGCTGAACATGAGGCAAAGACGATGGTTGGAGTTGATGAAAGACTTCGACATCGATTTACAGTATCATCCCGGGAAGGCAAATGTGGTGGCGGATGCGCTGAGCAGGCATCCGATGGCATGGTATCTGATGATTGATCGGCATTTGCAGGAGGATCTGGAGAAGCTCGGTATCGAGCTAGTTCGGCCAGGATCAGTGATACAGATGATGGCGCTTGACATTCAGTCAGGTTTGATGGAGCAGATCAGGGAGGCACAGTCTACAGATGAGAGCCTTCGCAGACTTCGATCCCAGGCTTTAGCTAGATTGCTGGATGACTTCACTATAGCATAGGATGGATCCTTGAGACATGGCAGCCGACTGTGCGTGCCGAAGGGAGAGCTAGTAGAGGCAGTCTTGCAGGAGGCGCACCGATCGAGATATTCTATTCACCCTGGTGCTAACAAGATGTACCGTGACTTGTAGAAACATCTTTGGTGGCACGGGATGAAGAGGAATGTATCACGTTTTATCTCGAGATGCCTAGTTTGCCAGCAGGTCAAGGCAGAGCGCCAGAGGCCAGCTGGTTTGTTGCAGCCGTTACCCATTCCCGAGTGAAAGTGGGAACATATTACGATGGACTTCGTCTCAGGACTTCCTCGTTCCCAAGGAGGAAAGGATGCCATTTGGGTCATCGTGGACAGGCTGACGAAGTGTGCGCACTTCATACCCTTCAAGGTGGGGCTTTCCACCGAGAAGTTGGCGGAGCTATACATGCAGCAGATAGTTCGCCTACACGGAGTGCCGGTGAGCATCGTGTCGGACAGAGACAGCAGATTCACATCCCACTACTGGAGGAGCTTACAGGAGGAGTTAGGCAGTAGGCTCAAGTTCAGTACGGCGTACCATCTGCAGACAGATGGGCAGTCCGAGAGGATGATACAGACACTGGAGGATATGCTGAGGACCTGCGTACTGGACTTCGGAGGATCATGGGAGAGCCATCTGCACTTGGTAGAGTTTTCATACAACAACAGCTACCAAGCCAGTATCGGTATGTCTCCTTTCGAGGCGCTATATGGACGACGATGCCGCACACCGCTCTTTTGGGATGATGTTGGAGACAGAGTTATGCTTGGGCCAGAGATGATCACGGATGCAGCAGAGAAAGTCGGAATGATCAGAGACAGGCTCAGAGTAGCTCAGGACAGGCAGAAACACTGGGCTGATGCTAGTCGCAGACCGATAGAGTTCGCAGATGGTGATATGGTGCTAGTGAAGATATCACCTACTAGAGGGACGATCCGGTTCGGACGAGGAGGGAAGCTGAGCCCCAGATACATCGGGCCGTTCGAGATACTTGGCAGGATTAGAGAGATAGCTTACAGGGTTGCACTTCCACCCAACCTAGCAGGAGTTCACGATGTCTTTCACGTATCTCAGCTGAGGAGATATGTTCCAAACCCCAGTCATGTGCTAGATCATTCAGAGTTGGAGATCGGACCGAGCCTTACAGTTTCTGAGCAACCGGTGGAGATATTAGACATGAGGGAGAAGAGGCTGAGGAACAAGGTTATACCCTTAGTACGAGTAGCTTGGATCCGTCACTCTCCGGGTGAATCTATTTGAGAGAGGGAGTCGGACATGAGGGAGAGATACCCTTACTTGTTCGATCCAACCGCTGCGAGGGAACCACCCGTTCCCGCTTGATACCTTAGAGGTTAGTTTCGATCATAGCCTTAGTCATTTGTTGCATTGCTTGCCATGTTAGAATACTGTTGGGTCTTCAATCCTTGTGAATTTCGAGGACGAAATTTTTTCAAGGAGGGAAGACTTGTAAGCCCCTGTTTTTCAAATTTTACTTAATTAGTGTTAATTAATTTTTAATGTCATATTTAGCCTTAAAATATTTATTAGGGTTTTTAGGAATTTTTCTAGAATTTTTAAATGATTTTTAAATGAGTTTTAAATACTAAAATATCATTTTGCAATTTATTAAAATGTTTTAATACCATTTTGTAATTTTTAGAATTGTTTTAATAGTAGTTTATAATATTTAGAATTGTTTCAGTATTAGTTTGTAAATAACAAATTGTTTTAATGCGAAATACAAATTTTAATTTGTATTTAGACACTGTTAGGACCTATTTGCAATTACCTAAACTACAAGGACCTAAATAAAAAACCCTAATCCTATCCACCCTCGACGACTGGCCAGCTGCCGACGACCGGCCAGCTGCCCCCCGCCATTTCCGGCCGACCTAGCCCCGTTCGACCGACTCTAAGCCCCTATAAATTACCCCCTCACTCACCCCGACCCAACCCCCATCACCCCGATCCATCTCCGACGACCACCGCCCCGTTCTTCCCCATTAAGCCTAAACCCTAACCCTAACTCCAGCGATCCCCATTGCCACTTCCCCAGCGACCTTCACCACCAACCACCACCGTCGACGTGTTCGCCGCAGCAAGGCGAGTCGATCGCCACCGGAATACCACTGTCCCGACCGCTCCTCCGCCGTCCAGCGCTCGACAAACCCCCCTTCGACGTCGGACACGTGAGTAACAGGACTCAAATCGTGTCGTACGTGTCTCGAATCCACGTATGTGGTTCGCCAGGACACGGGGACCCTAGTCCAGTGCTTGGACACGAGAATAGACGCTCGTACGTGTCGTGCATAGCACGGACATGTAGATTCCTGTGTCCCTAACTGTCCGGACACAGGATTGATTTTATTATTATTTTTATATGTTAACTCACCTAAAACTAAATAAAAATAACAAAACCCTAATCCTAACACAACCAGCGGGCTGACCCCCTGGCCAGCCCGACCCGACTCAAACCGCCCCCCCCCGCGCGTTCAGTGGCTCGAGTTCGAGCCCCCCTTTGCTGTTGTTTCTGTTTCTTTTTCTTTTTCTTTTTTCTGTTATTTATATATATATTTATATATATATGTATATACATATGTTTATATATATATATATATATATATATATATATATATATATATATATATATATATATATATATATATTATACTGTATTATATATATATATGCTGTATTTTTACATATATATATATATATATATATATATATATATATATATATATATATATATATATATATATATATATATATATATGTTATATTTAGTACTTTATATAATATGTATGTATGTATGTATATGTATATATATGTTTATGTACATATATGTATATATGTATATATGTTCATGTGTATATATATTATTATTATATATATACTATTATATATATGTATATAATATTTGTATATATATATATATATATATATATATATATATATAGATATATATATATATATATATATATATACTTTATAGTTAAGTATTTTCTTATATATATATATATATATATATATATATATATATATATATATATATATATATATAATATATATATATATATATATATATGTATTTTTAACATATGTATGTATATATCCATTATGTAAATGTTTATATATTTATATATAAATATAAATATTATAGATACACATTTTTATATATTTCACTCTACCTAGTGTGAATTGTCTTTATAAAATAATTGTCATATTTTATAACTACTATGTATAATTTTGTCCTATTAAATATTAATATTTATTATGTATTTCTACGTCTTTATATTTTTGTGTATTTAAATTACTGCAAACCATTTGGTGTCCAAGTCTAGCATGGGTTTTTGGGCCCAAATGTATTTTCACATATTCAAGACCTGTACAAGTCATATTGGACTTGATTCATGGCCTTGGGTCCTGTATTTGAACTTTGGTTCAAATTATATACATGGACAAAATACGCAGATAATTAATTATTTAATTTCAGATTGTGTGCAATGTTGTTTTTGAATTTCTAAAAATACTTTAATTACTGTTAAAATTCTGAAAAAATAGTATTTAGATACTATGTTAATTTAGCTAATTTAGTATAATTTTTATAGTATTTAATTTACAGTTTTGCCACTAGTTTGGCATATGAAACCAAAACTCATTTTCTGTATACTTAGGAAAACTGATTTTTTATAAAATACTTGTACGGGTTAATAAATTCCAAAAAAATTATAATAAATTTCTATAATTAAGAAGGATCATTTTAGTACTTTATTTTATGTAAAATTAAGCTTTTTGACTATCTCAAAAACTGTTGAAACACAATGATCATTTAATTTATTTATTGATTAATTACGACTTGCAACTTTTTGTGCTATTTTGAGTTTTAGCCGTATTGAACCTCATCCCTTACTAGTTTAAAGACCGTGGAAAGTTAGTTAAAGTAGTGAATCATCCCACATTGGTCTCCTATGCTAAAGTCATCATTTTGGCTAGGTGCCAGTCACAAGTCGTGTTTCACCAATTAGTGTCTTAGCGTTTTAGCTTAGTGTAAAGACTAAGTTTATATATTTATTTCTACAGTAACGACTTACCAGACATCTATAGCACTTTTATCGCAGCTTGCTTTGCTTTGCTTTGCTAGAGACAAGTACGTTCTACAAACTTTATATACTGTTACATAAATGAACTGCTAATCCAACCATGTTAAATACTGATCCTTGGGGTAGCAAGTTAAAATGTCACATGTTGTACTTTCTATTACTACCATGCTTAGAACAGTCTTTATGTATCTCTCACATGATTAGAATATGGGCTATGGGGAAACTGACAGTTGAGTACGTGATCATGCCCTCCCTATAGTAGCGAGCGAGGTCGCATTTTATATGCATACCTTGCCGCAGGCCATTATCCCGTATTTCTGTACGGATGTACACCTATGCTTGTTAACTTGTACGTATGTACATTTTATTTACATGTACCACAGTACATTGTACACCTATTGACGATCACGTACCTGCTATAGTTTTAAACATTATATATACATCTGTCTCTATGACATATGTATCTTTGCCATGATAGACTATGTGATGCCATGTTTCCAGTTATTTCCTCTTATGTTCATTTCCATGTTTCATATGCTAGTTTGTTAGTTTCAGTACTTGCTCCCGTCCGGACAGGATAACGTTGTAGGTATCCTTACTGAGGAGGAGTTACTCTGCGACACATATTATGGAGATACTGCCGAGGACCCGGCTTTGCCATACAAGGATGTTCCTGCGGGGAACCTCACCTAGTTGTCTTTTTGCTTTAGACTTTTGAGTGTAGTCATGTATTAGACTACGTGTTTGTAACTGGACATGTATCCAGTTTTATATTTCAGACTTGTACTTTGGACATTTTACTATATGAGACGACTTTTGTGTTTGGAGCATTTATGACTTTTATTCACTTATAGAACTGTTAGCACATTTAGTCTTATCTTGTTATCTATAGAACAGCTTACTGCATTTTATCCCAAACGCAGGCTGGACATGACTCGGTCCGGCCCAACAATTTGGGTAGCGGGTCGTGACAGAAGCATTGGGAGGGAACAGAATCTCGAGATCGTACGTTACCAGCCATCCTAAGCCATGTCCTAACGTGTCGGGTTGGCCTCCACGGATACGATTTCATCCGCCTATAGTGGATGACTATATCCGACTCCTACGTGCTATGTGTTATATATTTTAGCACGGTAGCCTTACGGGGGGCTGGTGCATAATCAAAGTGCAACGTGTGTGTGTGTATATATATATATATATATATATATATATATATATATATATATAATATTATATATATATATATATATATATAATATATATATTATTATATATATATATATATATATATATATATATATATAATATTATATATATATATATATATATATATATATATATATATATATATATATATATATATATATATATATATATATATATATATATATATTAATAGATTGGCTAGCCCTGCTTGGATACGATACGATATGAGGATTCCTATATATTTGCATTACTGGGATAACCCAGGCAAATCATATAAAGCCGTAGGATTGATTGGCCGCTTGTAAACTATCTTGCTTGTGATATGTTTTTTTCTGTTAGTAACTGAGGAACATGGACTATCGTGGTGCTGGTCCAACCCATGTCCTTGTTTGGTTGTTGGGTTGGGGTATTGTGCTGCGATAGGCTATAGACCAAGGTTACGACCAGAAGCCCTTAACCTGACCATGGTTATAGTATGTATCTTATTCCGGTACGATATTAGCATCGTTTGTCCTTGTTTGGTTGTAAGGGTGCCATATTGTCTCAATGATATGGTATAAGCCTATAACTCTTGAACCAGGTCTTAATTTACTCATTGGGTTTGTCTTATTCATTATGTGCTCCTATGTGGTACTTGCTATACGGTGCCTAATTCCGCTGGTTTTGTTTGGCCATATATCGTAGCAGTACTAGAGGATCTAGCCTTCTACCCGAACAATGGTGCACACCAGGAGTATGGGCGTCAGGGACCATTAGTGAATTTCTTCTTCACCTCTCTGATATCTTCTATTTTGTATTTGATATTTAGCTACCGACACCTGTTTAGCCGGCTGTTCTGGACATTAGTTTCCTTTTACATAATTGTAATTAAATCAGACTGCAGCTGACTACTATTATGTACTATTGACTCTCGGTACTAGCTTATCCTTCTGTATAGCTAGTCTCATGAATCATTTTGATGAAGCATTGGGGATGCCTTACTGCTTTGTCTTATATGTTCATTATTGTTGCTTCTTGGTTGATTGATTGAGACATAGATGGTCTGTGAGACCATAAGAGACTTGATTGTAGCATGCACCCCTAGTCTCTTGACCGCCACAATAGCCGTATGACATTTTGTACCTTATACGGGGTAGCTGGCCTAGTCCGTCTCAGTATTTCACTACTGGGGCGTGACAAGGTTTTATTGGTGGCCTATGCAGGTCTATTTTTTAGACTTGTGGGGTGTTGCGATTATAGGAGTCTCAATCAAAACATGTTCCCTTTGATCTCCTGATTTGTCTTCTCTTTCTTCCACCTTCATCATCGATTCCCGTCCTGTCTTTTAATACCTTGTATCCTTTTCTTTAGGGGCACCTCATTCTCGACTATTAGAGGAGCCAGCATGAGAGAGAATCTAGTAGAGCAGGGACCAGTGGGAGATCAGCAAGGGACAATACCTCTACCTGGACAGATTCATATCGAGAATGTTACCGAACATGAGCCAGTTGAGCCGCAGAGGCCAGAGGTTCTCGTAACTCCAGTGATGACGGTAGTACCAGTAGCACTCGACACACCGGCACTATTGCAGATTATCAGGGGTTATTGGAAATCCAGTTACACCAGATGGTAGCCTAACAACAACTGCAGATCCAGCAGAATTCAAAGGTTATCAGCAAGGACTAGAGGCTAGAAGCGGTCTCATACGCAGAGTGCAGGAGGAGGATCAGTATCCCGAACGTCAGTACCAGCACCTGGCATTCTTATTCGTGATACAGCACCGGTCACGACAGTGGTGATTGTACTAATTCGACAGCAGCAACCACGGCACCAACAACGTCAGGAGAAGCCAGTAGGTTGCACTTATTGCGGCAAGGGAGGACACACTCGGAAAGTGTGTCGGTCAGTGAATGGGCAGTGCTTAAAGTATGGAGGTTCAGACCATCGTATAGCTACTTGTCCACAGATACAGAGGCCAGAAGGGCCAGCTCAACAGTTTTCGGTATTGCCAGCTCCAGAGGTAGCACCGTATCAAGGGCCAGCACTAGCAGTAAGGTCATTAGCCCAACGTCCATTACTGACGTAGGCTCAGATGTATCGACAAGTACAATATCAGGCAGCGCTGCAGAGGCCGTAGCAGCAGGTCCATGGAAGGCAATAACAGAGGGTTCAACAGGATCAGAGGCAGCTAGAATTTGGAGTATTAAAGTAGAGGTTGGCTGAAGACGGTCAGATTGTGGGCAAGTTTTTAGTACTATTTATTGTTATATTTTTTGAGTTATATATTTGGTGAGTGAAGGCGAATTTCTCGTCTCACTCATCTACTCTCGTATCACATGATATGTGATATTCGTCATGTATCCTGACTATGAGGGTACGTCCTGAGCAGAGTCTCTTTCTTGATTAAGTCGTTGGTACCGACTTATCTCAAGCATTGACCCTTGTCCACTTTGGGAGTCAGCGTAGGACCGCGAGGACGAATTTCTACTCAACTGACTCGGGAGGCATATTTTATTCGTATGTCTCCGATCACTTTCCTTCTAGGGTATGATTATTGCTGGGGCTTTTACTTAATTGTTCTTTCTTTCATAATCTGTTCATATGCCATGTGTTGTTTGATAATTATGCTTACTATATGTCCTCAGTGTATTTTATGATCGGAGAGCGCGCTCGACTAGCCTTATCGAAATTTCGAGGACGAAATTCTTTTAAGGAGGGTAGAGATGTCAATCCCCGAGTAGAGATGTCACTCCCCGTTCTCGAAATACGTAAATTTTTAATTTTTCTGTATATGGTATCTGGCACCTGTATCTTGATTGCATGTATCATGTATTTATAACTGGCCATGGCATGGAACAGTATCTTGTCGCGGATTAGTGTGCCACCCATTGTCCTTGTCTGGTTGTAGGCACGGCTCACTGCTTCGATGATAAGATTTCTGGACCGTGTTGTAGTTTGGATTTTATTTAATTAATTTAATTAGTTGTATCATGCACCATTTAACGTGTCATTAGTCATATGGTTAGGTCATGTTAGGGTTAGGGTTTAGTTGAACCAACCCATCCTACTATATATATATATATATTCTCTTCCCCTCTCTCTCTCCTCATAACTTTTATTTTCTACCTCAAAGTAAACTTTAGGCAAGTACATCTTGCACAAATGAGAGACCACATGCAATTTTCATTTCTTTTTATTTTTTTTGAGATTATTAGTCAAGATTGTTCATCTCTTCATTCTCTACAAGTTAAGTTCTTAGAGATTTTAATTTTAATGGCTAATTTTGTATAGATCTATGTTTTTAAAACTAGGGTTTTATGGATTATGGTGGTTTTGATCTATCAAATTTGGTTGTTTTCGAAAAACAATCGTTCCATGCTATAGAGAATTTAATTTCGTCCAATTTTGGCTTTTGAACCGCTTGATTTTGACTTCGTATGAAGAAGTTATGGTATTTTTGTGTTCATGGGTTCCGGCACAACTTCGGTGCTGTCGGGACGATGAAAAGTGCCGCATGCGCGCTTTGCGTGTCGCCCGCCGTGTGTCGTGCTTGCGCGCTCCGTGCACCGTGGACAGTTTTGCTCGCACGCGCAGTGTATTTTGCGTGTCGCGCGCCCGGGCCATTTATTGGTCGTACGCCGTGCTTGCGCGCTCCGTGCACCGTGGGCAGTTTTGCTCGCGTGCATAGTGCATTTTGCGTGCCGCGTGCCCGCGCCATTCATTGGTCGTACGACGTGCGCCATGCTTGCGTGCTCCATGCACCGGGGGCAGTTTTGCTCGCGTGCAGTGCATTTTGCACGCCGCGCACCCGCGCCATTCATTGGTCGCGTGCCGCGCACCGTGCTTGCACGTACCGTGCTCCGTGGGCAGTTTTATCTGCAAGTGTAGTACGTTTTGTGCACAGTGCGCAGACCGCGTGCCGTGCTTGCGTGCGCTTTTGCCCGTGCATGTAGCACACCTTTACGCGAATCACCCTAAATGACTGTTTTTGCCCGTTTGAGCTGTTTTGTAGCTATAATCTTGTAAAATTTAAAACATGAAAGTTGTAGATCTTTGTCTTGGTTTCAAGAATTTTTATGTCTTACTTTAATTGGATGACCTTGACTTCCTGTCCTGACCTTAGTGTGCCATGAATGCCTGAGGCTTGCTTGTCCTATGTGACATCTATGTCACGAGGGGTCTATGTGACTTCCTGACTTGACCATGTTCCCGACTTGATTACCTATATATGTGCTGGTACCTTTTCTAAGTTTGTATTAAGGTACAATATTAGCGTGCACCGTGGTGCTATTTAATGAGTGCACTGCGGTGTGACTCTGGGTGCTAAGTGATCATTCGTGTTATATGTCAATACATGCATACTTTTTCAGCATAGTAATAGTAATTGGTCATAATAGTGTCGTGGTATATTGATTGTTGTTTGATGCATTACACTAAGCATGGATCTAGATTTGGGACTCCTTGAGCCGGTGTGGATTCATACTTAGGGTACACGTACTATGGTACGACATATAGGAGGATGACCATGTGACCACGACATGTAATTCCAAGATCAAGATAGGGTTAACCTAAGCAACTTAAATCGATAGAAGCATTGGGAGGGACAAAATCTCGTGATCGTACGTAACAAGCCACCTTAGGCCCTGTCCTAACGTGTCGGGTTGGCCTCCATAGATACAGTTTCATCCGCCTATTGTGGATGACTATATCCGACTCCTACGTGCTATGTATTATATGTTTTAGCATGGTAGCCTTACGGGGGACCGGTGCATAATCAAAGTGCTACGTGTATATATATATAATGGATTGGCTAGCCCTGCATGGATATGATACGATATGAGGATTCCTATATATTTGTATTACTGGGATAACCCAGACAAATCATAGAAAGCCGTGGGATCGATTGGCCGCTTGTGAACTGTCTTGCTTGTGATATGTTTCGTCTGTTAGTAACTGAGGAACATGGACTATCGTGGTGTGTGGTCCAACCCATGTCCTTGTTTGGTTTTTGGGTTGGGCTATTGTGGTGCGATAGGCTATGGACCGAGGTTACGACCAGAAGCTCTTAACCTGACCATAGTTATAGGATGTATCTTATCCCGGTACGATATTGGCATCGTTTGTCCTTGTTTGGTTGTAAGGGTGCCGTATTATGTCACTCCCATTTTTCGTTATACATATTTTTCGTATATGTGTATGAAATTCTGACATTTGTCAAGTGACCTGTATGTTGCTACGTCTGCGGGACTCTGTGCTTCTAGGAGGAGAGCCTAGCTCCAAGAGGGCGAGGAGTAGTATCCAGTCCTACCCAGAGTCTGAGGAGTACCCATTTATCCAGCCTATATCATCATACCCAGCCCAGTCTCCTGTCCAGTAGAGGCCAGCTGAGCCGGAGCCTATCTGTGCCTACTGCAAGAAGTCTGGACACAAGTGGAACAACTGTAGAAAGAGACTAGGATTGTGCCTAATCTGTGGTTCAGCTGCACACTGGATGCAGCACTGCCCTGCTATACCCGCCCCAACCAGGGCCCTGCTTCCAGGAGGGAGTTCTGGTTCTCAGACCTAGCTGGAGGTGAGTTGACCTAACCTTAGTATTCCTTTTTGAGAATTTTGATGCATCCCTTGCTTGTATGTTTTGATACCTTGTGATTGCCTAGTACTGTAGCATGGTTGGTATAACTAGAAGAGACCACAGACTGATATTGTATTGTCATGACCCCATAGGTTACACTTTTCAACTGTATGATTAAGATAGATTCTGAGACTATGATTGCTGGGGGTTTAACCTAGAAGGCCTGCTACCATCTTAATTTCGAGGACGAAATTTTTATAAGGTGGGTAGGATTGTAACACCCAGTTTTTCCAAATGAAGGTATTTTGGTCATTTTTAAAATTTTAGAATTTAATTTGAATTATTATTATTATTTATAATTAATGTGATTTTTGAGTGATTTTAGGATAATTGTTTTTGGTGTTTTAGAGACTTTGACTTAAGTTGACCTTGTAGACTAACCTAGTGGCTAACCTAGGTCTTGACTAAGAGATTAGGATTTGAGAACCTAGGTTGACTTAAGTTCATGAGGATGAACTCATTGGGATTAATTTGGTGAAATTAGGAATTAGTTTGGTCTAAGAATGGCTTGTGAAGTCACAAGTCATAATCATGACTTAAACTAATTATGACTCAACCAACTTGGCAAAACCCTAGATCTAAACCCTATGGCCAGCCACATGACAACCTTCCCTTCTATAAATACTCTCCTAGGGATTAGGGCTAGCCTCTCTCTTAGGGTTTATCAAGTTTTAGAAAGAGGTAAGTTCCATCTTCATAAATTCATAATAAATTCATTTCAAGTCCTTTTTCCTTCAAACAAATTCCAATAGGCTCTAAATATTGTGTTCTTGCTGTTGGAAATAAGGTTTGACAGGGAGCAAACAATTTGGAGAGCTTTTGGTGGTTTGAGAGATCCTTCTCTTTGGAGCTTTTTGGGAGTTTGAACACCTATAGGTATAATCCCCTCTAATTCATTTTAAATCTGTAAAAATCATTTCTAGGTTGCCCTAACCCTAGCCTAACTATAGGAATAGGGTTTCCCAAGTTTTCGTGTCATTTTATGTCCGTTCTGGACACGTATCAGTGCACATTGCTTAGTGTTTGATGAAATTCCCCAATGGGCATTTCGTGTGAGTTTTTGAAATCCATTTGAATAGAAAGCTAGCCCTAGGTGTCGTCTAGGGACTCCTTGTGTCGTGTGCTGTTATTCGTGTCGTGTCGAGTCGTGGGGAACACGGGACACGCGAGTGCGGGTGCGAGCGCGCGGGCACAGTGCGTGCCCTGCTGCTCGGGGGCTATTGCGCGCTCGTTTCTCCACGTGGACACGTGAAATTTGGTATAGGGGTAGGCGTGTTGACTGACACGAGGCTCGCAAAGTTTCACGAGTCCTTGTATCGTGTCGGACACGTTATTTCGTGTGCACTGGGCAGCTCTGTGTACGTGTGTGTTCTGTGACTTGTATTCTATTGTTAATCGATTCTTAATGTTTTTAAATTATGTTTTAATGATTATTAGATCCTAAATGTGTTATATAATCTCTGTTAAATTAATTTACATGTTAATTTAGGCTTTAAAGTGAAATTGGATTCGAAATGGGGAGTTACTGCATGTTTTCTGACATGTCCTGATACTTGAAATCCCAGTTTTCTAAACCATTTAATTCCCTGTATGTGATATGTTTTTCAATTGATTTTAGGATCCTACATGTTACAAATTATTTTAACTAAGTCTTTAAACTCCATTTTAGGCTTTTGGTTATGTATTGAGTTCTTTTTCGAATTAGTCAAAACCTGAGATTTGTCATGAACCTGAGAAAGTATTTGTGAACCTGAGGATTCTCTCTACTCAGGATTTACCTTTGGTTAACAAGTTGTTTTCCAGTTGAATGTTTACTGAGATTGTTGTTTCCCAATTTTCAAACCTGGGATCTTCTCCCACTTGAACTGTTTGAATTTCCTGAATAGACAAAACCTGAGTTTGGTTTGTTTTGCTAACTGAGTTTTATTCCCAGTTTCCTTCGAAAACCTGTGAATGGGACCTAAGATTAAATTCTCCTTTTGTTGTTCACTGTGAACCTGAGAAATCATTCCTAATAACTGTGAGGGGATGGTATCCAGTTAAGGTTACATTTATCTATGTTAGTTAACCATATCCTAAAATTGAATGAGGAAGTTTATGTTCATTGATTCAATATCAGTCTTCTAAGCTACTGTTAAATCCTTTCATTGGTTTTATTACCTGAGTATTCCCTTTATTTCGAAAACAAAATCTGAGATTGGTTACTCCAGTTAATACAAATCTGGGAATATAGTTGGGTTTTAAATCTGATTCTGTGAACTGCTTTAAGGGTCTTCAGTATTTAAATCTGGAATGGTATTAGGGAATTGGTTTTTAATTGAGTTTTAACTGTTTTGTGTTCCTATTAGACTGAGATTTAATGGGACTATTTGAATGTTTTAATGTGTTAACTGGGCTTTAGAAGGGGACTGAAAACTGAGATTTGAGGTTGGGGCTTATTTCTGTCCTTACCTGAAAATAGTTTTTGACTACTGGGGTGGGATTCAATTGTGTATATTTGAATTGATTTCTCTTTATAACAGTGACTGTTCTCCTAAACCTGAAAATTCCTTAAGTCAAACTGAGTTTTGTGATCTATCTTTTGAACTGTACTTGGGTTATGATGTTCCAGATTTGATGTTAACTAGGACACTGTTACTGCCACTGTTAGACTGATTAATTATGTTAAACCTGATAATATGGATTGATTGAATTGGCATGCCATGCCTGTTACATTGGCTTCACTCTCTTACACTGTTCTTTAGTAACACTTCACTGTTTTCTTGATAACACAGCACACCCTTTCCCTGTTATTTTCTGTCCATACACAATTCATGTATCACACACACACACATGCCTTGCCTCATTTTTTCCCTCACATTCCTAACACACACATATACACACTTTAGCATATATGTGACACCATTGAACTTTTTCCCTTTTCCTTTTCTCTACATGTATATATATATATATATGTATTCTATAATAGATTGGGTGGTATGGCTATATAGGTATGTGTGAATGTATTTAGTAGCCTATAGGCTATGTATATTTTAAGTTAGATTATAATATATCTTTATGTGTATTAATTTAAGTATAGATATATTGTCATGGGTGAAATGTTATGGTTTGGTTGGTTCATTAGGCATGGTATTGCCTAATTAGCCTATGGCCTATCTGTGTGTCAGTGTAGAGTCTGGTTTAGACCTGTGTAGTCTTGTTAGACTTAGTATAGCCTAGTTTAGACAAGGTTGACCTAGTTTGACTTCTAGGGTTGACCAAAGTTGACCAAGAGTTGACTTTGGCCTAGATTGACTTAGAATCATGTAGAATGCACAGTAGGACTTCATTTTACTATTCTGGATTTGTTGTGACTTGTGCTGTTCTGATTAGGAGCCAGACACCACTCCTTGGACGGTACTTTTCATATTGGACACTCAGATATAGGCGAGTACATTCTCTGACCGTTTCATACTTGTATGGATTTACATTCTTGCTCTAGATTACTGTACTTGATGCTGACACGATTCATTATCACGGATTGGTACTATATGGATCTTCTTCTGAGATGTTATCTCCTTGTATTCACTAAGTACATATTGTGATGTGCATTTTACTTACATGTTGTATTTATTGAATACCTTAACATTGTACACTCATTGTGCATATTGTACTCTCAGTATCACATTGAGCCATTGTACAAGCCATTGTACAAGCCATTGTACAAGTCATTGTACAAGCCATTGTATAAGTCATTGTACAAGTCATTGTATAAGGTAACGTAACTGAATTGGATCCTTGTGTATTGATTGGGGAGGGGGAGTAGAAAATGGTTATGTGATCAATCATATTGTATAAGAAATTGTATATGTCCATTGTACACCCACGTACAAAGGAGTCCCATTTTATTGTATAACCTAACCCGTTTACATAACCATATTGTGCTCTAAAATCACATGTTCCTTACAGTCTTACTTATCATATTTAGATATTTCCTGTTATCAAATCTCTATTGTTTTTCATATATCTTCTTCTTTCAGCGTTTCATGTACTTTACTCTATTGCATGCTTTATATTTCCTAACTCGTTATGAACTGCGTGAGATGTTTTGTGCTCGCTCCCGTCCTGACTGGACCTGTTAAAATTTTTACAGAGGACGAGGAGGAGACCTAGGAGGATACCTTCTTCGGACAGCTCTAGCTGAGGACATCACCCCACTGCCTAGACTAGTTTAGTTAGGCCTTATCTTATTTTCATGTTGTCTGGAGACTGTTTAGCTAGATTTTACTTCTGTTCAGAGATGTTGAGTTGTATATTTTCTTTCTTATTCAGTAGCTGAGATATGTACTCTGGATATTTGCTGGGATATTATCGGAGACTTTTCTATATTCAGTATTTCCTTGAGTTCTATATCATATCGTGTTTTCTTCCTCCTTAGTTGTGATTGAGTTCATTTACTGCTTATTATTATATTGCTAGATGTATGTTGACCTAGGACAGCATTCTACCGCCGACACTGCGGCGTAGGCTGGGCGTTGTTACGTTCTCGTACCCTCACAGTGGGTGCGGGTCGTGACACCCATGCACAAGAATTCCCATACGCCAAAACCCCCATGCACCCGGGAGGCCATGCGCCGAGAGGCCTTGCGCCGTGAAGTCCCAGCAACGCATCCTTTGACTCCGAGCGTGTCGTGCACGTAGTTTTCCTACGCGCATGTACTGAAGACACAACGTGAGTTCCCCATGCGCGAATGTGTAGGGATTTCCTATGCTCAGATGTGTAGGATTTCCCATGCACGGATGTGCAGGAATTACTATGCACGGATGTGCCGGAATTCCCATGCACAGATGTGCATGAATTCCCATGCGCCGGAATTCTCCAAAATTCCTATGTGCCAGAATTGCCCAGAATTCTCATGCGCCGAAACTGCCCAGAGTTGACCATGCGCCGAATTTGCTCTATTTTACTGCTTTTGCCTGTTTAAGTTATTTTGTAGCTAGAATCTTGTAAACCTCAAAACATGAAAGTTGTAGATCTTTGTCTTGGCTTCAAAAATTTTGTTGTCTCACTTTAATTAGAGTTTACATGTGATTGATAGTTCCAATCACCCATGGATGTACTTGATCTTCTTTGCATGTTTTTCTGTACTTGGCCTAAATTGCGACGACCCGACTTGATAAGCTTGAACTTGACTTGAACATGATAATATGACCCCGTCTCGACATGAGTTGATAGTGGCCCCTCGCTGCACACTCTTGACAAGTAATAAGCAAACTTGATTTGACATGTACAAGCTTGATAGTGGCCCGTCGAGGCGCACTCCCGATAAGTACTCTTGACATGATTAGTAACCTGACATGA
Source organism: Iris pallida (assembly GCA_029216955.1). Taxonomy (NCBI): domain Eukaryota; kingdom Viridiplantae; phylum Streptophyta; class Magnoliopsida; order Asparagales; family Iridaceae; genus Iris; species Iris pallida. The sequence continues at coordinate 2,135,000 of JANAVB010011000.1, read as the reverse complement.
TACGTATAATCTTGAAAGGCAGTTGCGATAGCTACCGTGACTTGCTAAGTAACTCTAGTCTTGACACCGTGGTTGATTTTCTTGATTATGCATGTACAAGCTACCTGTCTCGTCTTGCTTCATATCTAGGACATAGATTCCTAGTTACCATGGTCAGGAATTCATAATGAATCCGACTAGGTTGATGACTAGATTGATCAACTAGTCTATATAGAAAGATTTTTCTAGTAACAGGCGATCCTGTTATCCCGGCCACACCTGAGGGACTTGTAGCCTGCCGACGAGTAGGGCATATTTTCAGCTCACTGTCATGTAGGGCACTTCTTGAAAATATAAGTACTGAAAGTACACCAGTAATCTTGATAACTCTTATAACTCTTGTAAATCACCTCGTCTGGATAACCTGGATAGCTGCAGGGCTTGTGACTGTGAAAATATCTCATTGCATCTTATTAGTAACTAAGCTTGCGATAACCCTAGTTAGCTAACAATAACAAGCCGTAAGACTTGATTGGTCGTGCTTGAATGAATTGTCTCATGATTAACATAAAAATTATATTCCACCTCTTGTTCCTCCTACTACAAGCTTATGTTAACTCAGTATTTCATGTTATTTAACTATGCTTTTTCTTTTCAGTTCTTCTTTTAATTATATGCTGGTTTTAGTTCCTAAGTGGAGCCTCCCTTGTGGCACTTGCTCTTTCTGGGGTCTGAACCAGCTGGTTTTGTATGGCCAGATTTTGGAGTAGCACCCGAGGATCTACCCGCCTTCCAGCCAGATGGTGAACACCAGGCGTAACCCTGGCAACGAGTGGATTTCTTATTTTGCTCTCCTACTGAATTGTAAATTATTCTTTTGAGGCGTTTAGCCGTCGAGCAAGTGTTAGCTCGTGTTGAAACTTAATTTCTGTCTGCCTAAGGGCTATAACATGATTGACAAATCCTATGGTTGATCATGTATGACTTAACTCTTGTTAGTCTTTGCATTTTGTATGACTAGCTTCATGATTATCTGAATTGTAATGTTTGGAATGCCTTACCTTGTATGTCTGATGATCTAACGTCTTGTAACAACTATTTGCTTGCTTGAGATTGAGACACTAGGCTTGTTCTTGACCATAAGAGACTGATGGATTATAGTTTAACCCTCATGCATCTAGACAGCCGTAACCGTATTGCGAGGTGCGTTGTACTTCAATGTACATAGCTGGCTATGTCTGTCTTCCGCTCTCTAGTATTCGGATTTTGGGGCGTGACATATTATCTCAATGATATGGTATAAGCCTATAACTTTTGAACTTGTCTTAATTTACTCATTGGGTTTTGTCTTATTCATTATGTGATCACTTGTGGTACTTGCTATTCGGGGCCTGACCCCTCTGGTCTTGTTTGGCCATATATTGTAGCAGCGCCAGAGGATCTAGCCTTCTACCCGAACAATGGTGCACACGAGGAGTATGGGCGCAATGGACCATGAGTGGGTTTCTTCTTTACCGCTCTGATATCTTCTATTTTGTACTTGGCATTTAGCTACCGACACCTGTTTAGCCGGCTGTTCTGGACATTAGTTTTTTTACATAATTGTAATTAAATCAGATTACAGCTGATTACTATTATGTACTATTGACTCTCGGTACTAGCTTATTCTTCTTTGTAGCTAGTCTCATGAATTATTTTGATGAAGCGTCGGAAACGTCTTACTGCTTTGTCTTATATAATCATTATTACTGCTTCTTGATTGATTGATTGAGACATAGATGCTCTGTGAGACCATAAGAGGCTTGATTGTTGTATGCACCCCCTCGTCTCTTGACAGCCCCAATCGTCATATGACATTTTGAACCTTATACGGGGTAGCTGGCCTAGTCCGTCTCATTATTTCGGTACTGGGACATGACAATTCTCATTTTCTAATATCATCTATAAAATTATTTTTGATTCTAAATTTCTCCTGAATATGTATAAAATATAGATTTTTTTGATATGCTACATCTTTTTCAGTCTCTTCTGGGATCCAAGGCACATCTTCGACAAGAGAGACATGCTTTATTTTCGAAAAATAGGATCTTTTGTTCATGACATCTTCCGGATCGTCATGTACTTTCTCTACAGGAGATGCTACCTTCAGAAGCCGATTCTTTGTGAGCAATAGGGTATGTCATATTATTCAATTTCTTGTTTTAGACAGCTGAATCTTTAGGAACTTTAGGTTTTACGCGTTCTTAATGTAAAAAATATTCATTTGTTGCCTTTATTTGGTTCCTTTAGTGTAGGACCGTTGAGCACCTCTAGAGGGGGGGTGAATAGAGTGAGTGCGAGTGCAGCAAAAAATAATCACCAATTAAAAATTAAAAGCAGATAACTATGACAGTGAATAAAGAGACAGTAAATAAATGTAGCAAGAGACCAGAGAATCAAACTTAGAGGACACCGCGATATATACAGATTTTTCCTCTTGGAGGACTAATACAGTCGCAGGTACTCTTGCCTGCTGTTAATCTACTATTCATAAGCTAATTGAGAGCTTGCAGTCTCTTTAGAACACTGTGCTTGGTGACAAGTGCACAACCAACTTTACAACACCGTGCTTGGTGACGAGCGCACGACCAGCTCCTAGAACAGAGATGATTTCTGAACTTGAACGACCTCTTTACAACTCTGAGAACCAAAGAACTCTAAATCGAATCGATACTACTGGCTTTGGCTAAGAGATGTATAGGTGGAGTATGAAAGTTTTTAGAACACTGAAAAAATATTTTAGGAATAGATAGAGAGAAGAAATGATGAGTGATTTGAAAAATAAAATTTATCTTCTATTTATAGGTGTTTTTGAGAATCGAACTCGGGTAGAGTTCGGGAAGAGTTCGGATGCTAGGATTTCGCATATGAACGTTGGATGCAAATTTGGTTGTAACTGAATTTCAAATAACCCAGACCAAACTCAGGCCGAACTCGGACCGAACTCGGTCAAAGTTCTGCTTGGTCAGAACAGTAAGGAATGAACCAAATTTGCATAGGTTTTGGGCTTTTTGGAATTGTGGACTTTTGGGATAAGTAGGTAGGCTTATTTTGTTTGTGGACTGTGAATAACCTAAGCCAGTAATGCTCAGTCGATTTTATAATTTGTATTCTAGACTCAATAAAGGATAAAAATACATAATAAACTGTAAAATAACTCAGACTGTTTTTAGTACATAAAAGCTTCGGGATGATGATTTACATGCTTGCGGATGTTGTAGTATGCTCTTTGATATTGATTTTCCTTAACCTAAAATGTTAGCAGCAGTTTGTATATTTTGTGTATTGACTTAAGTCGTTTGTTGATTTATCAAAATCGGGTGTGACCATTAGGAAATGGGCCAATAATCTCCCCCATTTTGATAATTGACAAACTTTAGTCTATACCAAAATATTTCTAATAACTTAAAAAAATGAATGTGGTTTTGGTATTGCTCTTTCTCTCCCTTTGTCATGATCAAAATATTATGGCTCCCTCGTAATGTGTGAAGCCAACAATGTTCACCAGAAGACAAATAAAAGACAGATGAATATCCATATATAACAAATCACATGAAAAAGTAAACTAGAAGTAGCAGTGAAATAACTGAAATCTGATAGCAGAATGAAACTAAGATGCAACTAAACAACCAGCATAAGTCATAACTCAACAGTCTACGACTATCAAAAAAAAATCTAAAAAGTCTAACTCGTAAGTTTAGACTAATACATCATCACACAAAAGAAATAAAAACTACGTCGATCATCATCTAGCATTGTCAACCAAAAATCAAATGAAGTCCCACATCACAGCGGCGTTTCATCACCTACAGGAGCATCCGGTGGAAAGTAAGTTGTAGTAGGATCGAAATGAGCAAAGGTAGCCTCATCATCGAACCTCGGACCAGTGAATCTGGGGTGATGGATCATTGGAACAGGATGAGTGGGATCATGAGATAGACTCCAGTGTATATCAGCAATGCTGTTCCGCAACACCTGTGCCTGGGTGATGTGGCGGAACTCAGAGTCAATGTAACTCTGATGACCTTGAGCTGAGAGGGCAACAAAGTCATCAAAGCGCTGATAAAAGCCTGGGTCGAAGCCAGAAGCAGGGGCTGGAGCAGCTGGAGCAGGAGCCTGAGGGTCATCATCATGAACTGGAGTAGCAAGTTCAGCACCGGGTGGAGGAGGAGGGTTGGGATACAACCTAGCTCTACTAAGCTCAGTAGCAGGAGAAAAGAAAGGACATATTTGAAGATCAATTTCAAATCTCCTGAAGATAGATGCCAGGTGCATTGGGTAAATAAGGTTACGCCCCGCACTTCTGTAATTGAGCATCCAGGCCATAATAGTCTTAGGGACGGAGAAAGGTATGCTAACGTGAATATGATACATCGTATATAATTCCATGAAGGTGATCTCGTTAGAAGATCCTCTTTTCGAAAGTAAAACGGAGAAGATAAAGCGATACAATTCATAGAAGTGCTGATTCAAGTGTTTTGAATACACCCTACGTGGGACAGGACGAGGGTGACACATCAATGCTTTGAAGGAGTCAAGGGTGACAACTTCTGGGAACTCTACGTAGTTAATATCCACCAAAGCTTCACCAATATCAGGAACGAGAAAATATTCCCTGATATCAGTGGCATTGAACTCAAGTTCTTGTCCAGCAACACAAGAATAGAAATTGCCATTATCTTTTACTTGCAAGTTGCAATAAAACATCCTAATGGCATTATCATAAATATTATCAGAAATTTCAAAGAAAACCCGCATTCCAAGTTGGTTAAAAGTAGGAGCATATTCAGAAAAATTTATAAAATTGACACAAGCTCCATTACAGATTTTACGACCAAAGAAGAAAGTAAACCAAAGATAGGAAAATTCTTTGTCAGAAAATAGACCGGAGTCATAGTCGTCATTATCAGAAGGACGAGCTGGACTTAAAACATTGGTTGGGACATAGTCAGAAGAAGATGATCCTACCTGGGAGGTATCAATCTTTCTCTTTTGGGCTTTGGGTGCCATAGAAAGCAAAGAGAGAGGATAGATGATTACCTTTGTAGGAAGGAAGAAGATGAAGAGGATCACTTCAAAACTCCACAAAACTTGAAGAGGAGGAGAAGGAGAACCTTTACTTAGGGTTTTAGAGAGGATTCTCGGTGGAAAGATGAGAATAGAAGTGGGAAAAGTGCAGTTTATAAAGACTAGGGCCGACTGTTCTGTTCTGGAAATATGTACAGTTACCATCCGAACTCGGTCCAAACTCGGTCCGAGTTCTGCCCGAGTTCGGCTGCTTGTATTTTCAATGTCATTAAAGCTGTATAATTGATAAAATTTAATGTATAACATGCACACTTCTTCATTTAATAATTTCTATTACTTTGGGTTAGCTATAGGGGCTGGATCCCAGCTAGCGGTAGTCCGAAGACTAGTACACCGTGTCGCTTCAGGCTATTTATGCCTGTATGATAGAAGGACCCTTTCGGCTTGTACCCAAAATAACGTCCATTAATAAAGGTCAAAGTTTTGAGTTATAAATTGATTTACTAATCATACTATATTATGAATCTAAAAATTCAAGTATGCCGAGCTCTCGATGCAGATTGTTAAAGCGGTCTTCAGCTAATGGTTTTGTGAAAATATCTGCTAGTTGATGATCTGTGTCAATAAATTCTAAGCAAATATCCCCGTGTTGTTGGTGATCACGTAAAAAGTGATGACGAATCTCTATGTGCTTTGTGCGTGAATGACATACAGAATTCTTAGTCAGGTTAATAGTGCTAGTGTTGTCACAATAAATAAGAATCTTAGTGTAGTGCAGATTGTAGTCTTCTAAGGTTTGCTTCATCCACAAAATTTGAGCACAACATCGTCCTGCGGTGATATACTCAGCCTTAGTAATTGATAATGCTACAGAATTTTGTTTCTTGCTAAACCATAAGACTAAGGCTTTTCCTAGGAAATGACACGTACCACTCGTACTTTTACGGTCTACTTTGTATCCCGCAAAATTTGTATCCGAGTAACCTATCAGGTTAAAGGATTTGGTTTTAGGATACCATAAGCCGACTGTTGAAGATTCCTTAAGGTATCGGAAGATACGCTTAATGGAACATAAGTGTGATTCCTTAGGATTTGCTTGATATCATGCACAAATACAGACACTAAATAGGGCGACTAGCAGTTAAGTACAATAAACTACCAATCATACATCGATACTTATGCTGGTCGACAGGTTTACCACTTTCATCAGTGTCAAGCTTTATTGATGTAGCCATTGGAGTTCCAATTGGCTTTACATTGTTGAAGTCATACTTTTTCAGTATGTCCTTTATATATTTAGCTTGATTGATGAATGTTCCTTTTGAGTGTTGTTTGATCTGAAGTCCTAGGAAGAAGTTCAGCTCTCCCATCATACTCATCTCAAATTTAGTCTGTATACACTTAGCAAACTCTTGACAAAGTTTTTCATTAGTAGATCCGAATATGATGTCATCAATATATATTTGCACAAGAAGAATATCATCATCTAAAGACTTGATAAATAAAGTAGTATCAACTCTTCCTTTTGAAAAACTATTTTCAAGTAAGAAGGCACTTAGGCATTCATACCAAGCACGAGGTGCCTGTTTGAGTCCATAGAGTACTTTATTAAGTTTGAAGACGTGATCAAGTTTTTGAAAATCTTCAAAACCAGGGGGTTGTTTCACAAAAATTTTTTCTTTCAAAAATCCGTTTAAAAATGCACTTTCTACATCCATTTGAAATAATTTAAAATCATTAAAACATGCATATGCACAAAATATGCGGATAGCTTCTAGTCTAGCAACTTGAGCATATATCTCGTCATAATCAATACCTTCTTCTTGATTATAACCTTGTGCCACTAGACGTACTTTGTTTCGTAGAACTTGTCCATCTTTACTTAATTTATTTTGGAACGCTCATTTAGTACCAATTATCGATTGACCAATAGGTTTAGGAACGAGCTCCCAAACTTGGTTTCTCTCAAATTGATTAAGTTCCTCTTGCATGGCATCAATCCAAAATTTATCATTAAAAGCATCTTCTATATTCTTAGGTTCTACTTGTGAAATGAAGGCTACATTAGCTGCTATTTCAGTATCTCTATATAAAGAGCGTGTACTTACACCTTTTGATATATCACCTATAATGAGCGTCTCTGGATGATCTGGCAAGAACTTCAATGACTCGAATCTATGAGTCAGATCTTCCACAGGACTTTTATCGGTTCTGGCTTGTACATTTTCATCATCACTGTCGCTAGATCTGTGACTATTGAGCTCATCAAAAGTAACGTTAATGGATTCTTCAACAATCATAGATCTTTTATAGAAAATTCTATATCCCTTACTCTTAACAACATATCCGAGAAATATCCCTTCATCTGCTTTAGAGTCAAACTTTCCCAAGTTGTCCTTGGTGTTCAGGATAAAATAGCGACATCCAAAAACTTTAAAATATGAAATATTTAGAATTCTTCCAAACCAAAGTTCATAAGGTGTTTTCTTCGAGATAGGTCGAATTAATACCCTATTTAAAATATGACAGGCTGTACTTACTATCACGACCCGCACCCACTGTGAGGGTACGAGAATGTAACAACGCCCAGCCTACGCCGCAGTGTCGGCGGTAGAACGCTGTCCTAGGTCACAATATCTAACAATATAAGGTACCTGAACAGTATATACACTCCGAATGGAGGTGACATAACAGAACAGTCACAATCACAACTAAGGCAGATACAGAATAGTAAAGGTAGATAGATAGATCAAAACCATAATGTCATACAAATAAGAGAGAGAGAATCTAAGTGTCTAAGATAACAACTCAAGAAACATCCAGCTCAATACAAGTCTCAAAATATATACAACATCTCCGAACAACAACTGAAAGTCGAATAAACAATGCTAGAAAAAATTAAGATAAAGCCTAGCTATCTAGCCTAGACTATGGGAGTAGCATCCTGTACTGCAGTTGGGTCCTCTAGAGGAACCAGGTCGCAGGTGTCGTCTAAGCCTGCTCCGTAATAGATGGTGCATAGGGCCTCATCCTCATCGTCTGTAATATTTTCAATGGGTCCAGTCAGGACAGGAACGAGCACAATATATCTCACGCAGTTCATATCAAGTTAGGAAAAATAAAGCATGCAATAGAGTAAGATACATGAAACACTAAAAAGAAAATATATGAAATAAAGGAGATAACTGTAAGGAAATATCTACTATAAATAGAGAACTAGTAGTGACTAGTGAGTCAGAGTAAAATATAGACATTTGAATGGCATATGAAGATTCATGACTACAACTAAGAGTGATTCATGACTACAGCTACTTGGATATTATTCACATGCCTATTTCTACTCCTCCATCCCCAATCAATACACAAGGATCTGTTCAAGTTATGTTAAGATTCGTGAAACTTCACATGGCTCATAAAATGAGTGATACGTGAAGGTGATTCATGATGGCTCTGTGAACATGAGAGTACATAAGTCACAAGCGATTCGTGAATCAGTGAAAGCATAGAGATACGTGATGATTCGTGAAATGCACAAAACATACAGCATCTAATGCTCCCGAGGGGGATAACATCTCATAAAAAGATCCATATAGTACCAATCCGTGTTACCAATGTGTCAGCATCAAGTAAAGTAATCTAAAGCAAGAATATAAATCCTAGCAACTATGAAACGGTCAGAGAATGTACTCGCCTGATATCCTGAACGTCCGAAAGAAAAATACTGCCTGAGGAGTGGTGTCTGGCTCCTAATAAGAACAGTACAAGTCACAACATGTCCAGCTAATAAAGTAAGATACTATGATGCAGTCTACATGATATTAGGTCAATCCTAGACCAAAGTCAACCCTGGTCAACTTCAGTCAACTATAAGTCAAAGTTAGGTCAACTAGGTCAACCTAGACTTAATGAAGTCTCACCAGGCCTAACCAGTCTACCCTAGCTAGAATACACCATACTCTATTCTATAGGACTCTACACATGTGTATATTTCATATACACAAGACCACCCAAGAGTACCCTAGGCTATGTCATCTAGGTTATAGGCCATAGGCCCTATCCCATAGGCAAATAGCCATACACTAGTCTATACATCTAGGTACACATTACCTATATAGGCTATACCTCTATTGAATTACAACCACATATAGGCCATGAGCTAAACACAAAGCCATATCACATATAGGCCAAAACACCCATATATATATATATATATATATATATATATATATATATACACATATATGTATACCCATAGCAATATATATATCACATTATAAATTCACATTACACATTTAGCTATATTTATTACATTTAAATAGAGAGGGGAAAAGAGAGAGAAGAACATGTGAATGTGTGAGTGTAAGGGCTTGTATACATAGAAATGTGTGTCTAACCTAGGCATGTGGGTGTGTGTGTATAGGTTTATAGGCAGTTAGTGTCATGTATTGCTTCTCAGATTTTGTGTGTGTGTGTGTGAGTGTTCTGTGTACAGCAGGGAGCAATAGGGTGACAGTGTCTTAGTGTCTCAGGTTTTCAGAGTTAAGCCATGCAACAGTTAAACAATTAGGTGTAAGGAACCACCCATTCTCAGGTAACCTATTTTTCAGTGTGTGTGTGTATGGAAGCATTCAATTTAGTGTGTGTATTCAGTTGAATGTAACCCAGGAATTCAAGACAGTGATACATGGTGACAGTGTCATGTAGGGAAAACAATGTATCATAGTATCTCAGGTTCAAGAAACCAATTTCAGTGTGTATTAAAACATTCCATTTAGTTTGATACAACCAAAGTGTCTCAGTTTTAATTCAATGCAAGGAGTCTCATTTGTGGTGTGATTGCATTCATAAAAACCTGTGTGTGTATTAGTGTCTCAGGATTTTGAAGAACAGTGAAATGGCAAGGTGGTTCTCAGTTGCTCTCAGGTTTAGAACAGTTTCATCCATACGAAGATCATAAACTCAGGTTCGAAACCAAGTGGCAGTTTGAAATGGCAGTTAGGCAAAGGAAGGAAAATCAATTCATGTTCTAACTAACATTCAATCTCAGGTATGCAATAAATCTCATATGACAGTCCCTATTTCTCAGAAAAGAACAGTGTATCAGTGACATTGAATCCCCATAAAATTTGAACTCCCATTCAACAATTCTTCACAAAATGATTCCCTACAAACCTAAACATGTTATTTGTTGTACAGCAATTAAACCATAACTAAAACACATGATATTTAATTATTAAAATATAAAAGGAAATGAAGAACAGTGCACATGCTCACTGATACATTACAGTATCAGTCGAATAGGAATTTCCTATTCCAACATTAAAATAATAATTAATTAATAGGATTATGGTTGGTAATTAATAACCAATATGTGTTCATGCTATACACAAAGTATCGTATCCAAAAACACTAGACACAAGTGTCCAAACCATACACAACTCAAACACACGAACTTGGTCAGTGCACAGCGTGCCTGTGTCCAGTGCGGGTCGAATCCCTCACCCGACACGGACTCAAATGACACGTGGTCTTGGGGGTGTCATGTCAGACATTGTCCCAAGGCCTGTGTCAAAGGACACGCGTCCTCGTGTCCAAAATAGGTCACACGACCCTGCGGGTAGCAGGACAATGCTGTCCACGCTCGTGCGGGCGTGTCCACGAGTCCACTGTGACTCCAATGCGACATGAAACCAGCTCAGTCATGTAGAAATCCATAAGCCACATGAAAATGAGTATTCCTATTCAAACACATCCCTAAAACAGGATCGAAATGCCCACTGTGGTATTTCGTCGAACACCTAGGTACCTAGACTGATACGTGTCCGATACGGACACGTAAAGACACGAATCCTATTCCTACAGTTAGAGGACACCTAGGGATATGCATCCATGCCAAGAAATTAAAATTCCATTAGGGGAAAAGGAAGTTACCTATAGGTGCTCTTCTCTCAAGAAAGCTTCAAAATAGAGATCTCCTCTAGCTAGCCCAAAGCTCCAAAGTAGACCCAAATATGTTATTAGCCTCCACCAACAGTAGGAAAATAGAAATTAGGTCACCATGGAAGATGTTTGAATGAAAAAGGATCAATATTGACTAAAATATGAAAGGGTTTAAATGAAAAACAAACCTTGCTCTTGCAAAATGAAGGAATGAACAAAAAGAGGCAACTATTTTGAGAGGGATTAAATAGGGATGGGGTGTCCCTAGTGGCCGGCCATAGAAGTCTAGGATTAGGGTTTTAGGATAGATCAAGGGCTCTCCTTTCATCTAGTCTTAATCAATGGTCAAAAATCTAGGTTTCACACTTGTCAAGTTGTAACCTATTTAGTTCTAACTAATCATGGCTTAACCAAACTTAATCATAACTAACTAATACTAATCATAGCTCTCTAAGACTAGTTATGACTAATCTAGGTTAGGTCCAATCTAGGTTAGGGCTAATCACAACACAAGGCAATTAATTAATAATATTAAAATCACACCATTCAAAATAATATATATTAAATTCCAAATAATTCTAATAAATCACAATAAGCTTAATAAATTCAGAAATGACCAAAATACCTTCTAGGCTAAATGCACTAAATTGAACCTCTACTCACATGGCTAGGCTCTAGGTCAAACAGTCTCTAAGGTCACACTAGCAACACCAAAATCATTGGTCATGGCTTAAAAATAGTTTTTAAATGATAAAAATCACAAAAAATCATATTATGATTTAAATACCATTATTAATGATTAAAAATATAAAAGTTCAAAATTACCCTCATTTTAGAAAACTGGGTGTTACAAGTCTACCCTCCTTAGAAAAATTTCGTCCTCGAAATTAAAATGGTAATAATCCTTCTAGGTCAAACACCCCACAATCAAAGTCTCAATTCACACAGTCCGATAATCATATGCGTCTGTCAAAAATCATGATACTCAGAATCTTCGTCATGCTAGTGAGCAAGGCTACGATAATCACAGAGCCCTCGACTAAGGTACATACCTCTAGAATTATGGTATTTAAAATTTTCGTATTACCGCATGCTTGGCCGTGAAAACCTTAAATTTCTACACCCGAAAAATACATCCAAAATCTGACTATATGTCCTCACTATGCCAGCTAACATGACTATAAAAGACTCTAGATCCCATAACTTAGGCGACCTAGCCCATACGACTTATCTCGAAAGAAAATCAAATAAAAAAGAAATGCCAGATCAAAACTTATCAACAAATAAGGAAGCAGATAAGAACAGATGAAATTGAATTTCAAGATAGATATAATGAGACAAGGTGGGAATGGAATCGAAAAGAACAGAACCTGCAAGCACCTCTCCCACTGCCTGAGCATCCTCGACTGTGATTGCGTAAGCTCGCCCCTGCTGGCCTCCTCCAGCCTGATGCTGATACTTCACAAATCTCTGCTGCTGTGTCTGTAACGGTCCCCCCTGCTGACCTACCGGAGCCATGGCTCCTCCTCCTGGTGCTGTTCCTTGTGCTACAATACCTATGTACTGGGAACACTCCCTCAGCTGGTGGTCCGCTGCTCCATATAGTAGGCACCTGCCCAGCCTCTTCCTGTACTCACCCCATCTATTCCCCGACTTCTTGCAGTAGGGACAACTGACTGCCTGCTGTCTGGGCTGCTGCTGTCCCTACTGATGGCCCTGACCCAGGAACTGCTGCGGTTGGAACCTCTGCTGCTGGTGGTGCTGCTAGCGCTGCTGCTGAAAGTGCGGCCTCTTGGTCGATCCTCCGCTACCACTAGCTCTCTGGATGTCTCGCCCTCTCTTGAGCCTAAGCTCAAGATCATCCTCTGCGGCTAATACATCCACTAGGATCTCCTCAAAGGTAGCGCTGCGAGCACTCTTGGTATAGGACTTGACCTCCTTTACCAATCCCTTCCTGAACCTCCGGGCCTTCGTCGCCTCAGACAACCCCTCTATAAATCTGTCCAGCCGGTAGAACTCTCCTACATACTCCTCCACGGATTGGCTGCCCTGGACTAATGCCTCGAACTGTGTCTCGAGGCCTCCTAGTGCTGCATCAGGAAAAAATTTCTCCTTGAACAACTTCTTAAATGCTGCCCAAGTCTGCCCTGGGGTACCAACCCGCGGATCGGCCTGGTACCAAATGCGGGCCAGATCCTGCATCATGCTGGCCGCTGCCTCAATCTGAATCCTCATCGAAATCTCAGCCAATCTAAATATCTTCTCTATGTGCTCTATCCACTCGTCGGCATACAGGATCCCCTCTGTCCCCCGGAAGTCCCTCTGGTGCATCTTCTGAAAATCTTGGATGTCCTTCTCCTTCGGAGGGTATGGCTGCTGGACAGCCGCTGGCTGAGCTACTGCTCTCTCCACTGTAGTCAGGGCCAAATCAATGCCCGGACTAAACTCTGCTGTCTTCCTCTGCTGCTGGGCCTGCTGGCCCTCCATGAACTGCTGAAAGAACGTGAACAGCTGAACCGCGTCAACAGTCCCCGAAGGTGGCTGCTGCTGCTGAAGCAACTCTGGAATCACCGGACTCGGCCCATGTGCTACAGGTGGAGGGGCTCCTCCGAACGCAGCTGAAATGCCTACCCCAGCCGGCATGACTGGGGCTACGGTACCAGGGGCTGGCTGCTGAGTGTGAGAGGTGGCAGATCTCTCATCGGCGTCCCCCTGGCCCTGGCGATGTGATCTCGTCTCAACCATCCTGGAGACAGATCAAAAGAACAATTGCTGAGAATGAGTCGAATTAGCAAAGGAGGACAGTTTATTTCAAGGAGAACAATATCAGCAAGAACTGAGATGGTATGAATTAGATAAGAGTTTTTCCTAATGTGATTGAGTACCTTCAAAATATCCTAATCCTACTGTAGGCTGTAGTGATACTCTAGTTCGAATATCGCTACATAAACTCGACCTGTATGGACCACCACTAAAAATGTGTCACGACCCGCACCCAATGTGAGGGTACGAGAACGTAACAACGCCCAGCCTACGCCGCAGTGCCGGCGGTAGAACGCTATCCTAGGTCACAACATCTAACAATATAAGGTACCTGAACAGTATATACACTCTGAATGGAGGTGACATAACAGAACAGTCTCAATCACATCTAAGGCAGATACAGAATAGTAAACGTCGATAGATAGATCAAAACCACAATGTCATACAAATAAGAGAGAGAGAATCTAAGTGTCTAAGATAACAACTCAAGAAACATCCAGCTCAATACAAGTCTCAAAATATATACAACATCTCAGAACAACAACTGAAAGTCGAATAAACAATGCTGGAAAAAAATAAGATAAAGCCTAGCTATCTAGCCTAGACTATGGAAGTAGCATCCTGTACTGCAGCTGGGTCCTCCAGAGGAACCAGGTCGCAGGTGTCGTCTAAGTCTGCTCCGTAATAGGTGGTGCATAGGGCCTCATCCTCATCCTCTGTAATATTTTCAACGGGTCTAGTTGGGACAGGAACGAGCACAATACATCTCACGCAGTTCATATCAAGTTAGAAAAAATAAAGCATGCAATAGAGTAAGATACATAAAACGTTGAAAAGAGAATATATGAAATAAAGGAGATAACTGTAAGGAAATATCTACTATAAATAGAGAACTAGCAGTGACTAGTGAGTCAGAGTAAAATATAGACATGTGAATGGCATAGGAAGATTCATGACTACAGCTAAGAGTGATTTATGACTACAGCTACTTAGATATTATTCACATGGCTAATTGTACTCCCCCATCCCCAATCAATACACAAGAATCTGTTCAAGTTATGTTAAGATTTGTAAAACTTCACATGGCTCATAAAATGAGTGATACGTGAAGGTGATTCATGATGGCTCTGTGAACATGAGAGTACATGTGTCACAAGCGATTCGTGAATCAGTAAAAGCATAGAGATACGTGATGATTCGTGAAACGCACAAAACATACAGTATCCGATGCTCCTGAGAAGGATAACATCTCATGAAAAGATCTATCTAGTACCAATCCGTGCTACCAATGTGTCAGCATCAAGTAAAGTAATCTAGAGCAAGAATATAAATCCTAGTAAGTATGAAACGGTCAGAGAATGTACTCGCCTGATATCCTGAATGTTCGGAAGAAAAATACTGCCTGAGGAGTGGTGTCTGGCTCCTAATCAGAACAGTACAAGTCACAATATGTCCAGTTAATAAAGTAAGATACTATGATGCAGTCTACATAATATTAGGTTAATCCTAGACCAAAGTCAACCCTGGTCAACTTCAGTCAACTATAAGTCAAAGTTAGGTCAACTAGGTCAACCTAGACTCAATGAAGTCTCACTAGGCCTAACCAGTCTACCCTAGCTAGAACACACCATACTCTAGTCTATAGGACTCTACACATGTGTATATTTCATATACACAAGACCACCTAAGAGTACCCTAGGCTATGTCATCTAGGTTATAGGCCATAGGCCCTATCCCATAGGTAAATAGCCATACACTAGTCTATACATCTAGGTACACATTACCCACATAGGCTATACCTCTATTGAATTACAACCACATATAGGCTAAACACAAAGCCATATCACATATAGGCCAAAACACCCATATATATATATATATATATTTTTTTTTACCATATATATATATATATATATCGCCGCCAAGGGCCTCCGGCCGGTGCGCTCCCGGAGCTTTGCCTCTGCTGCCCCGCCCCCGGCGTCGCCCGGAGACCCTTCTTCCGTCCTTCTCCGGCCTCGCGGTCCCTTCCCGGGCGGCCGTCCCTCCCCGGCGGCGTGATCCCGGCCGCGCTAGCCCCCTCGGGACCCGAGCTCCCTCGGGCCCCGTCCCTGCCCGTTCGAGCGCCTCGGGTCCAGCGCTCCCCTTCGGGCAGCGCGCGCGGACCATCATCCCCCTCGGGAGCCGTGTGCGTCTGCCACGTGATCCCGCTCCCCGGGCTGCGTGCGCTTGGGTTTTGAATTTCAAATTTGCTATTTTGTGTTTGGTCCCCCCTCGTGGACCAGTATGTTTGGTTCTGTGTGCTGCCTGTTTCGTTTTCCATTCAATAAAATTCCCTTTGGTAAAAAAATAAAAAAATAATATATATATATATATATATATATATATATATATATATATATATATATATATATATATATATATATATATGTATGTATATATATTGTATGCCCATAGAAATATATATATCACATTATAAATTCACATTACACATTTAGCTATATTTATTACATTTATATAGAGAGGGGAAAAGAGAGAGAGAGAGAAGAACATATGAATGTGTGAGTGTAAGGGCTTGTATACATAGAAATGTGTGTCTAACCTAGGCATGTGGGTGTGTGTGTGTATAGGTGTATAGGCAGTTAGTGTCATGTAATGCTTCTCAGATTTTGTGTGTGTGAGTGTTCTGTGGACAGCAGGGAGCAATAGGGTGACAGTGTCTTAGTGTCTCAGGTTTTCAGAGTTAAGCCATGAAACAGTTAAACAATTGGGTGTAAGGAACCACCCATTCTCAGGTAACCTATTTTTCAGTGTGTGTGTGTATGAAAGCATTCAATTTAGTGTGTGTATTCAGTTGAATGTAACCCAGGAATTCAAGACAGTGATACATGGTGACAGTGTCATGTAGGAAAAACAATGTATCATAGTGTCTCAGGTTCAGGAAACCAATTTCAGTGTGTATTAAAACATTCCATTTAGTTTGATACAACCAAAGTGTCTCAGTTTTAATTCAATGCAAGAAGTCTCATTTGTGGTGTGTTTGCATTCATAAAAACCTGTATGTGTATTAGTGTCTCAGGATTTTGAAGAACAGTGAAATGGCAAGGTGGTTCTCAGTTGCTCTCAGGTTTAGAACAATTTCATCAATTCGAAGATCATAAACTCAGGTTCGAAACCAAGTGGCAGTTTGAAATGACAGTTAGGCAAAGGAAGGAAAATCAATTCATGTTCTAACTAACATTCAATCTCAGGTATGCAATAAATCTCATATGACAGTCCCTATTTCTCAGAAAAGAACAATGTATCAGTGACATTGAATCCCCATAAAATTCGAACTCCCATTCAACAATTCTTCACAAAATGATTCCCTACAAACCTAAACATGTTATTTGTTGCACAACAATTAAACCATAACTAAAACACATTATATTTAATCATTAAAATGTAAAAGGAAATGAAGAACAGTACACATGCTCACTGATACATTACAGTATCAATCGAATAGAAATTTCCTATTCCAACATTAAAATAACAATTAATCAATGGGATTATGGTTTGTAATTAATAACCAATATGAGTTCGTGCTATACATAAAGTATCGTATCCAAAAATACTAGACACAAGTGTCCAAACTACACACAACTCAAACACACGAACTTGGTCAGTGTACAGCGTGCCTGTGTCCAGTGTGGGTCGAATCCCTCACCCGACACGGACTCAAATGACACGTGGTCTTGGGGGTGATGTGTCAGACATTGCCCCAAGGCCTGTGTCAAAGGACACGCGTCCTCGTGTCCAAAATAGGTCACACAACCCTGCGGGTAGCAGGACAATGCTGTCCACGCACGCGTGGGCGTGTCCACGAGTCCAGTACGACTCCAAAGCGACACGAAACCAGCTCAGTCATGTAGAAATCCATAAGCCACATGAAAACGAGTATTCCTATTCAAACACATCCCTAAAACAGGATCGAAATGCCTACTGTGGCATTTCGTCGAACACCTAGGAACCTAGACTGATACGTGTCCGATACGGACAGTAAAGGACACGAAATGACACGAATCCTATTCCTACAGTTAGAGGACACCTAGGGCTATGCATCCATGCCAAGAAATCGAAATTCTATTAGGGGGAAAGGAAGTTACCTATAGGTGCTCTTCTCTCAAGAAAGCTTCAAAATGGAGATCTCCTCTTGCTAATAGAAATTAGGTCACCATGGAAGAAGTTTGAATGAAAAAGGATCAATATTGACTAAAATAGAAAAGGGTTTAAATGAAGAACAAACCTTGCTCTTGCAAAATGAAGGAATGAACAAAAAGAGGCAACTATTTTGAGAGGGATTAAATAGGGATGGGGTGTCCCTAGTGGCCGGCCATAGAAGTCTAGGGTTAGGGTTTTAGAATAGATCAAGGGCTCTCCTTTCATCTAGTCTTAATCAATGGTCAAAAATCTAGGTTTCACACTTGTCAAGTTGTAACCTATTTAGTTCTAACTAATCATGGCTTAACCAAACTTAATCATAACTAACTAATACTAATCATGGCTCACTAAGACTAGCTATGACTAATCCAGGTTATAAGGTCCAATCTAGGTTAGGGCTAATCACAACACAAGGCAATTAATTAATAATATTAAAATCACACCATTCAAAATAATATATATTAAATTCCAAATAATTCTAATAAATCACAATAAGCTCAATAAATTCAGAAATGACCAAAATACCCTCTAGGCTAAATGCACTAAATTGAACCTATACTCACATGGTTATGTTCTAGGTCAAACAGTCTCTAAGGTCACACTAGCAACACCAAAATCATAGTTCATGACTTAAAAATAGTTTTTAAATGATAAAAAATTACCAAAAATCATATACTTGTCAAGCACATTTTTGTGTTCTTCAAGTAATTCGCTGAAGGTATTTTCTAGCTTATCGAAAGTAAAATCATCATATAGAGGATTTGAGGATACCTTATCGAAAGCCATGAGACAGATACTTGTATTTGCATACTTTCGACCAGTTGTTGTCCTTCGGCTTGATCTTGATCTATCATATGGACTGCTTTTCTTTGGAGTTGGACAGTCCTTCTCCATATGCCCTGACTTCTTGCATCCAAATCAGATTATTTCTTCTTTATTGCTTTCATGGACATCTTTCTTCTTTCTGTTTGATTTCTCAAACTTTAAGAATTTTCTGAAATTCTTTACTAGCAGGGCTTGTTCATCACCACTGGATGATTCTTCATCAGAATCTTTACATGTTGATCTTCTGGCTTGAGCTTTGAAGGCGATAGATTTTTCTTTTAGGATTGCTTCTTCAAACTCTTGTAGGTCCAGCTCATGGTTCATCAGCTTGCCCATAAGTGTTTCCAGAGTCAATATGGTGAGATCATTTCCTTCAATGATTACCGTTGCCATTGGGTTCCAGTTCTTGGTTAGAGCCCGTAGCACTTTTTTGATCTTCTCATGATTACTGTAATCCTTACTAAGAGATTTCAAAGGATTAGTAATATCAAAGAAACAAGTGAACATCAGGGTAATTGACTCGCCGGGTTTTATTTTGAAAGATTCATATTCCTGTGTTCGTCTGCTAATTTTGGATTCCTTCACTTGGGAAGTACCTTCATGAGTTACCTCAAGAAGTTTCCAAATCTTATGAGACGTCTTACAGGTTAAAACTCGATTGAACTCCGTTTTGTCAATTGCATAGAACAGTGTGTTGATGGCACGTGCATCTAGACTAGCCTTTGCTTTTTCTGCCTCTGTATATTTATCATGAGGCTTGTCTGTAAGTACACCATCAACTACTGTAGGTGCCGGTTTCTTATAACCGTCAATAACTATAGACCAAAGATCAAAGTCAAGTGACTTTAAGAAAAATGTCATACGTGTTTTCCAGTATGTATAGTTTGTTCCATCAAAAAGTGGGGGTCTATTTGTGGATTGTCCTT
>JANAVB010011000.1:2095303-2110303 GCA_029216955.1 Iris pallida | reverse complement strand
AACCCGTCTTTGCTTAGCCTAGGCACATAACAATGCGGACACTATTGCTAGAATCGCTAGGCGTCAACACCGCGCATCTAATAAATGAATGACTCAATGCACCTAGCTAAGGGAATAATCCCATCTTGCATGCTTGTATAGAATATGGAAAGAAAATAGAAAAATGTGAGAACTCTCGCACCGCGCTCCACGCTCGTGCTAAGGCACAAGCTTACGTTCAAGTCCCTATGCGTTCAACAATGAAACAATGAATGGTTTACAACAATGAAACGAAAAGACTATCGACATAGTCATTCCGAGTAGAGTATAGCAACATTGAAAGGCCACAGGACCGATGGGTCGCCAAGGTGACTCCCGTACAGGGAGTTGCAAAATGTTTAAATGAATGAATGAATAAGTGAATGAATGAATCAATGAACAAACGGACAAGTGAAAGAAAGAAAAGAATGAATAAATAAAAGATAAGGAAGAAAAGGGATGGTTAGCAACGGGTATGACGGGCACGTGCAACGGGGCTCGCTACCCGTGCTGCACGGACGCCAACCTGGTCGATAACATATTGTGGCTAAGGGTTAGCCTACGGCTCGGAGACAGCCGTTAAGTTAAAATGACGATAAAATACGAAATGGTCGTGGACGGCTCGTGCACGAGTGAAAAGGGATTCCAAGGGCAGCGAACGACGATTTCGTGGCCGGCCTAGGCGGAATCATGGCCTACGGGCGGACAGGTGTGCGGGCTTGGACACATAACCAAACATAGGGTCGGTTATTCAATAGTCTATCAAGGTGTGCCAGCCATCACGCTTGATAGATGAGAATGCCACAGGGGAAAATGTCCAAAATGGCTGACATTCCAGCGACCGGTGCATATAGATTTAAGTGGGCTTTGCTGGTGGCAATCCACGTGCAAGTCCTTGCATTGAAATCGAAGTAGTCTAAGTTAACTAAATGAAGTGCCTTATGAATATGCTTGAAATGTAACACACCAAATGATAATGAGAAATTCATGCAAGTGAGTTAGATAACGTGCCTACGACGCGCTAGAACCTGAGGCAGGGACACGCCCTTGAACACTGAATGTTTACAAAAATCACGTTAAGTTATTACGTATGAATTATTGACTAACTTGGTTTACTTTGGACAGGGAAGGCCGGACGATAAGTATGGGTAAGACATGCATTTATTTCCATACGACACTTGAAATTGGCAACACGAGATAGGCTATGAAAGATGCCATAAAATTGATCCTAAGGAAAGATTAGAAAGACAATGAATGATAGAGATGCACAAAAGTAAATAGAACGTGTTTGGTAATGATAGCATTGTGGGCGAGCTAGCCTCCCCACCAGTGCATAACAATGTACTGATAACCCCACAGTCTGCTTGCAGGAAGCAGGAAACGTCGGCGGGTGCAGAGCTTTCCTCGAACGTGCTAAGGCGTGGAGCAATCTCTGGAGCCTTGGAGCGTTGCAAGGAGCTGGAGCACCATATACAGGACATAATGTATCGGAACATCGCCAAGAATCATTCCATCTTGTAAGCCACTTGGCACGCCTTTTATGTTTTAGAGAGAGAGAGCTTGAGCGATTTGTATTATCGGCCTAGCGCCGCTTGTGAACTTCTTGAATATCAATAAAGAGTTGAATTTGCTTCAATTTGTGTTAATTTTACTTTCTGCTGCAAATGGGGACACTCTGTGCGACTTTGTGGCCTAGCTCAAATCGGCCGTTTCTGGACTTGGCCTTGCACGGGCGCAACCTAGGCCCGTGCGGCATCACGTCTTAGCGAGGACGATCGCTCCTACGGGAGCGGGGCGTGACAGATTGGTATCAGAGCATGTCTTCACGTCCTTGGACTTCGTTTCGATTTTCTCAGTTTTGAAAGCTCGGTTGGAAAACAAAAGAAGTGTACGCTCTCTCTCGTTGTGCCTTGGGATGTTCCATACAATAAGTCTAATATTTTCAAAAGCTCGTACAAGTACTCGGTTGAACGGGATCGATAGGCGATGGCCTTTGTGCCGAACCACAACGTACTTGAGTTGGGAAGAACCGATGCTAAGAGTTAGCAAACGCAAGACGTGCTTGAATAACCTTATGCTGATAATAGCGAACGAGTACACGAAACCGAAGTATAGTTCGAACGGGATGGTTATGCACGCAGCCTTTTGGCTAAGTTGTGCCGAGTATCGCGCACCTAGACTTTATGGTGCAAACGAGTTGCGAGCGAGATTGACTATCGCTCAGACGAGAATAAGGGAGACTTAGAACGTATGTTGATAGAAACGCTACTTGACCGGCGCTAAAGCGAACACGAGGAAATGGTTCTTAGTTTTTGAAGAATGAGCGAACGCGCAAGTGGATATGTCGATCGGGAGTCGAATAACATTTCGAGGATTTGTTGAATGACTTGACTCCGAGTGGTGTATGTGATAGCTTCGAAGAAGGAAAAGAGCGAGTATCGATGACTAGTCGAATGACTCGAACCCTGAGTGGTGTATGGACGTTATAGAAATTGTTCGAGCGAGACTAAAGGATTCACGAATAGAATGAGTATGTCGGCAAGAGATGATATTGTGCAAGCCTTAGAATGAGTAATGCTTAGTTGGTTTCGACTTCGAGAGTCTCAAATGAGATATCGTTCGGACGAATTAAGAATGCGTAGTGCGAATCATGAAACAAATGGAGGTCTTGGTCGAGGAAATATAGAAGATTGTGCATGCGATTTTAAATTTATTTGAATGGATTAAAACTTGAGTTAAGGTGAATTACTCATGGACGAGATCAGAAATAGTACGGTCGGAAGATAGCGTGCATAGGAAACGTTGATTTGAAGATACGAGAATGACTAAGGAATTGAAATTGCTGTTATTCGATGAAGAGTTAGCACGAGACAACGTGAATTGAGGAATTAAGTTGCACGACTCGGAATTCATTGCAAAAGGAAGATCGTCAGGTTATGTGCATCGTCGATGGTATTGAGGCGTATCAAAGATCGATGTACGATAACTCGGGGGTACTCTGATTCGGTGAATGATGATCGTGTTAGAAGTTATTGTTTTGAAGGATGCTATATTGGAAATAAATGTTTGGAATGAGGGAAGAAAGTGACTTAATTGTTCGGTGATAACCACAACGACAACGATCTTGTCTTGCGCGAGCGCAACTCCAGCCTCGCACATACGTCACGTCGGATTTGGGACGATCGTTCTGCGTGAGCGTTGACATGGTGATTCATGACCAGCGGGAATGGTCGAACTCAAAATATCATGACATGGCAATTTTGATTGCTTCGACTTGTGGTTTGAAGCGAAGGTGAATTCGAGAATTGTTAGGACTTGCGATTGAAGAATGAGAAAACTTGAGGATTGAGTAGGCCCAATCCGCGTATCGAAAATGAGCAAGTCTAGACGCAACGCAAGAGTTACGTCCCGATGAGGATGATTATTCCACGGGAACGTTGATATGGTGATTCATGTCCGCCGTGGATAATCAGACTTCGTGAGATCGGGACGCGACATATTGCAAGGCTAGACGACCTTGTGATCGACTACGTGAATTGGATAGGATGGATAGGTAAATTATATCAAACATACTTGAAGAGATAGACTATGGTAATTGCTAGTGCGGACGCACAAGATTGACATGTCAAGGATTTGATTGAGGACAACCTATCATAGGATGACTTTCCTAAACGAGCTCAGACATGGAGCGGAGAATGTGTTGATGCGAATATGAGGAACACTGCTTGATGTTTAGAAATTTGAGTGAAACAAACTTGGGTAAAAACTCCCGTACAAGTGAACAAATGGTTTGACCATAGGATTTGGGGCGAGCATCGTGCAACGACCTTGCACGATGAGCAATGGACTTGACGTGTAACTATGACCTTGTGAGCTGACCTAGCGGATAGGTGGACGACCCTATGCCTAGTGATTGAACCTGTGTGATGGCATTTACAGTATCGTCTGGACGGACGATAGACTTGGGCAACAAGACTTAGAGTAGGACGGGGAACTCGGAGTGTGAGTGAACAACGGCGAGATTGGCCCAAACGAAGGAAAAGATAGGAATGGATGATGCGTAAGTAAAGTTGGGATAACAAATTGAATCATTGATTGGTAGAAGTACTCGATGATATTGCAATACTTGGTCTTGAATCGGACGAAAATTGCTTAAACTTGGTCGACTTCGCTAAGAAGAAATCGTATTGATTTCGTAGACAAGAACGCTTGAGAAACGAATCGAATCATCTCGATGACCGAGATAAACGATAGTGAGATGCACACAAGTTCGGTTTTAAATCGAAGTTAGCAAAACGATCGACAAATCAAAACTATCACGAGTAGCTTGTCCGACTTCGCTAATCGCTAAGCTTGGTTGAAATATATGTATTCGGAGGACGCCTTGAATATGTGCACGATCCAAACTCAGCGATATGATGAACTCGAATGCAGCTGTAAGTGGGTGTTGCGATGCGCATGAACGAGTAAGTGAGTTTGCCTCAGATTACGTCTCTCGAGTTTGATAAATTACAACGCACCACGTGCGACCGTTTCAGTCCCATGATACGTCGAAATTGCAACCAAGTCGAAGAAACACTTGAATTGAATAAGTGCCATCAACTCTAAAATGAATGAAAAGTTATCCAATAAAATCGACCAAACGTATGCGACACGAAACTTGAAAAGGTATCGAGTATAGTTCGGTGCCATAGAATGATAGAGCCATCCGACAGGAATTGTCTAAGAAACACGACGACACGAGTTAAGGAATGGTAGGATAACCTGCACTCAGGAAGTCTCGAGGACGAGACTTGTTTTGAGTGGTGTATTATGTAATGACCCGCTCCGCCCTAGCGGAACGTCGATTCAAACGGCAAGTACAACGACTCAAACGAGCCGTCGACCCGAAGAGTTGGCACCGACTTAATGAAGAATCGATACAAGGCTTACATTGGCCCGTCAAGATAAATCCAGACTTAGACTTTCAAAGGTGCGCTCGGAGTATTGCTCGGCCGATGCGAACATCGCTAAGGTGGGTGGCTCCGATAAACCCGTCTTTGCTTAGCCTAGACACATAACAATACGGACACTATTGCTAGAATCGCTAGGCGTCAACACCGCGCATGCTAATAAATGAATGACTCAACGTACCTAGCTAAGGGAATAATCCCATCTTGCATGCTTGTATAGAATATGGAACGGAAATGGAAAAATGTGAGAACTCTCGCACCGCGCTCCACGCTCGTGCTAAGGCACAAGCTTACGTTCAAGTCCCTATGCGTTCAACAATGAAACAATGAATGGTTTACAACAATGAAACGGGAAGACTATCGACATAGTCGTTCCGAGTAGAGTATAGCAACATTGAAAGGCCACGGGACCGATGAGTCGCCAAGGTGACTCCCGTACAGGGAGTTGCAAAATGTATAAATGAATGAATGAATGAATAAGTGAATGAATGAATCAATAAACAAACGGACAAGTAAAAGAAAGAAAAGAATGAATGAATAAAAGATAAGGAAGAAAAGGGATGGTTAGCGATGGGTATAACGGGCACGTGCAACGGGGCTCGCTACCCGCGCTGTACGGACGCCAACCTGGTCGATAACATATTGTGGCTAAAGGTTAGCCTACGGCTCGGAGACAGCCGTTAAGTTAAAATGACAATAAAATACGAAATGGTCGTGGACGGCTCGTGCACGAGTGAAAAGGGATTCCAAGGGCAGCGAACGACGATTTTGTGGCCGGCCTAGACGAAATCATGGCCTACGGGCGGACAGGTATGCGGGCTTGGGCACATAACCAAACGTAGGGCCGGTTATTCAATAGTCTATCAAGGTGTACCAGCCATCACGCTTGATAGATGAGAATACCACAGGGAAAAATGTCCAAAATGGCTGACATGCCAGCGACCGGTGCATATAGATTTAAATGGGCTTTGCTGGTGGCAATCCACATGCAAGTCCTTGCATTGAAATCAAAGTAGTCTAAGTTAACTAAATGAAGTGCCTTATGAATATGCTTGAAATGTAACACACCAAATGAAAATGAGAAATTCATGCAAGTGAGTTAGATAACGTGCCTACGACGCGCTAGAACCTGAGGCAGGGACACGCCCTTGAACACTGAATGTTTACAAAAGTCACGTTAAGTTATTACGTATGAATTGTTGACTAACTTGGTTTACTTTGGACAGGAAAGGCCGGACGGTAAGTATGGGTAAGACATGCATTTATTTCCATACGACACTTGAAATTGGCAACACGAGATAGGCTATGAAAGATGCCATAAAATTGATCCTAAGGAAAGATTAGAAAGACAATGAATGATAGAGATGCACAAAAGTAAATAGAACGTGTTTGGTAATGATAGCATTGTGGGCGAGCTAGCCTCCCCACCAGTGCATAACAATATACTGATAACCCCACAGTCTGCTTGCAGGAAGCAGGAAACGTCGGCGGGTGCGAAGCTTTCCTCGAACGTGCTAAGGCGCGGGGCTATCTCTGGAGCCTTGGAGCGTTGCAAGGAGCTAGTACACCATATACAGGACATAATGTATCAGAACATCGCCATGAATCATTCTATCTTGTAAGCCACTTGGCACGCCTTTTATGTTTCAGAGAGAGAGAGAGCTTGAGCGATTTGTAATATTGGCCTAGCGCCGCTTGTGAACTTCTTGAATATCAATAAAGAGTTGAATTTGCTTCAATTTGTGTTCATTTTACTTTCCGCTGTAAATGGGGACACTCTGTACGACTCTGTGGCCTAGCTCAAATCGGCCGTTTCTGGACTTGGCCTTGCACGGGCGCAACCTAGGCCCGTGCGGCATCACGCCTTAGCGAGGACGATCGCTCCTACGGGAGCGAGGCGTGACATCTCCCCCCCGGGACCATCCCTCCCCGGTCCGGTCCAGCCATCCTACGCGGCCATGCTGCGACCATATCTCAACCCCTCGAAGGACACCATCATTCCTGACGTCCTTTTGCCGGAGATTAAATACCCTCAAGAGTACTCCTCCCCAGTCATCCTATTTTCCGAAAAGGAGTTGACTTCGCTGTCAGCGACGTTTCCTCACACATTCGTTCTGAAATTCTCCTCGGGGTGTCCGAAACTAGCCAGAGTTCAGGAAGTGATCGCTAAATGGAATCTCTCGTCCGACCATCGAGTGGCCCCCCTCGATCCCAGACACATTCTACTTCATCTATCCTCGGACACCGATCATAAGTCAGTGTGGTCCAAGGGCACTAGCAGGATTGATTCACACCAGATGAAGATAATCAAGTGGTCCCCAGGGTTCAACACCAAAGAAGACTCAGCCACGGTTGCCGCTTGGGTAAACCTCCCTAACCTTCCTCTCATTTGTTTTGTCCCAGCAGCGCTTAGGCGCATTGCCAATTCGTTCAGGACGTACGTGGCTACGGCGCCGGAGACCAGCAACCTCACTAAAGCCCATTACGCCAAAATTTGTGTTGAACTTGACCTCTCATCAGAACCACCCAACTTCATTACTATTGAGCTAGGCAACCACACCCACACCCAACAAATCCTCTACGACAACCACATATTATTCTGCAACCACTGCGACTTAAGAGGCCACCTTCTGAAGTATTGTCACCGCCTTCACCCGGAGCTCAAAAAGAAGTCATCCAAGAAAGTCAACGATCCCCCAGTTGGAAGGGCCCCCAAGTCTCCCATTCATCCCCTTCCGAACTCCCACATTCGATTCGACTCTAGCCCCGGCAAGCCAGCCTCCAGCGAACCACCGAGCAAAGCCCTCATCCCTTTCATCCCCCAACAAATAGCGATCTCTAATCAATTCGCTATTCTCGAATCCGAGGACCCGGATCCGGGCAGCCCTCCAGCAGGCACAAGTCCTCCCAAGCCACCACCCCCCAGTCTCCACCCTCCTCGAGCGAGAAGGAAGCTACCGACACTGGCAGCGAAGTCCTCATGCACCTCTCCGTTAGCCAAGAGGAAGACTCACTGGCTTCTTCCCCCAGCAAGGCAGTTTATCAACCCCCCAGAGCGAACCTAGTGGAAGAAGCCCTTTCCATCCTTGGACCCGACCAAGCAAGGAGAGGTATGCAAGTCATAGCCGCAGGATTCCCCCTCCAGCAACTGTTATCTGAGAGTACGAACGACTCCCTGGCCATACCACCTGAGGATCCAGCCGTGGATTCAGCTGGAGATCTGATAGACTCCGCAGCAGGTCTGAGCGAGCACCACAACCACAAGTCTCCCACAACACCGATCGCGGAGGCATCCAAATCCCAACGGAGAAAGTCAGGCAACGACAAAATCGTCACCATCCTAACTAGATCCGTCGTAAGACGGAACAACAAACCCCTCCCCCCAATCCCACAAATGCTTAACATCCTATCTTGGAATGTTCGAGGCCTGGCAAACAAACCGACATTAAGAAGAATTTCCAGTCTTCGAAAAATTCTGAAGATCGACATCTTCATTATCATCGAACCCAAAATCTCCGCCAAAAGACTCAAATCTATCCAAATGACTCTGGGCCTTCCCACGGCTATTGCTGGCAAGCAAGATATTTGGATCCTCGCCTCGAAGGAGGTCAAACTCGATATCATCCAAGACTCCCAACAGGCCCTCTCATGCTGGGTCACCCACCCCACCCTTCCGGAGCGTGTCATCCTTTTTGCTGTACACGGTAGCTGCGTCATCACCGAACGCAAACTCCTCTGGAACGATCTCCTCGACACTAACCTCCACAACACCAATACCCCATGGCTTTGTATAGGGGACTTCAACGCCATCACCTGCAGAGAAGAGAAGATCGGAGGACGGCCCACTCCCCTGTCAGCAATGTAAGACTTCAACGACTTTATATTCAACGCCCATCTCACTCCTCTCCAGTTCAAAGGCAGCAAATTCACCTGGTGTAATATGCAGGACGGAGATCGCCGACAATACACCCGCCTGGACAGAGCCCTCACCAACGCGTGCTGGCACGACATAAGGATCAGTACCACCCTGTCCCACCTCAACTCCACAGAATCCGATCATTCCCCTATCCTGGTGGAGATCAAAATCAACACCAATCCAACCAAAAAGAACTTCCAATTCTTTAACTTCTGGACCGACCACCCTCAGTTCTTGAATATTGTTACAGAAGCGTGGAGCAGTCAGGAGTCCACCAATCCTTTGACTCGGGTCAGCAACAAGCTCAAAGCCACCAGGAAAGCCCTTTCCAAGTGGAGCAAACAGGCCTTTGGTGACATCTTCCAAGCGATATGTATCGCAGAAGACGACGTCACTCGAGCAGAAGCTTTATTCATCACTGACCGATCCCCTGCGGCCAGGAGGGCTCTGAACCTGACTAAGGCCATGCTCAAATTCAGGCTCAAATTTGAGACCGATTTTTGGAAGCAGAAAGCCAGACTGAAATGGGACAGCGACGGGTGTGTGTGTGCGCGCGCGCTTGTGTATATATATATATATATATATATATATATATATATATATATATATATATATATATATATATATATATAATGTGTGTGTGTGTGTGTGTGCGCGCGCGCGCGCGTGTGTATTAGTATATAACATTATTTTATATAGTAAGGTATATTTATAAATATTATTAGCATTATTTTGTAACTTATTATTTATTGTTATTATAAAAATATATATAATATTTTTATTTTTAAATATAATATTGTTGGTCTACATTGATTTCAGATGGGGTTTAGCCTAAAATATATTTTTATGGTACTTTAGTATATATCTTCTTGGCCTAAAAATTATACTTTGACAAAATTTAGTTTTTAGCACTAAAAATACTTTACTAGTTTTATATTTTTTTTATAAATATTTTATATACAATGATTTCCTAATATTTTCAAATATTTATTTTTCATACTAAAATGTTGTTTTCTACCTAGAAACCTATTTTGACAAAGAGTTTTTGCCTAAAATGATTTTTGATTTTCAAGTATTTACCTAAGATTATATTTAAACTAATAAAATCTAGTTTCAAATATTATAAATATTTTCTAAAATATTATATGTATCTTTTGCTCAAACTCTCTTCGACTACCGTCATCGATCATGACTAAATCATGCTTTCCTATTTTCTTGCGAATTCAGACCGTACACATCAAACATGGCTATTGGACAAATCAGGACATGTCAAGATCACCGTACCACACCATGCCTACTACCAGGCAAGATCATTGCCATTTTTACTGTTTATAATTAATTATATTTTTATTATTTAGTTACTGCATATTTATTGTTGTTTATTTCCAGTTCATCCAGTTGCAGCCATGATTTACTATTTATGGTTTATTTTATTGTGCTTTCAGTTATACATGATGCAATAGTGTAATCATATTTTCATTACTGTATATGTGGACCCAGAGTTAAGGGCTACTACAGAGGTACTTGTATGTTGGCTGATCACCCGTGCGTATGTGTTAGGTCTAACTGCTAATTGATGCATGTTAGGAGAATTGACAGTTAGTAGAGATACATGGTCATAGATATGACTTAGATAGGTGCATAGGGTGGGGAGAACAGTTTTCTAATGTATGGGTCGCGTATTCACTTATCCATTGTAACCTGTGAGCTCCGTCGGAGATGCAGATTGCCCCGACTATACTGATTCCCTCTGACGTTCACGGAGTGTTACGAACGTAGGCCCCTGGTGCCCATAGAGGGGCCTATGCCAAACCTATATAGCCAGAGTGCTCATACGTTGAAGGTTTGTTCCTAACTGCATGTACACAGTAGAATGATTAGTGACCTTAGTTGATGTCATGTCACACTCCGTTCCAATAGTGGCATGGGGCATTATCACATCACAGAATTGTATACCATCCCTTGTTCTTGTTTGGTTGTAGGAGTGGTCTACTGTTTCGATGGTAGGATACTGGACCTGTTATGATTTGTAATGTTTACTTTTACTGGTAACTTTGTGACATATTTTATATTCAGTTTATATGGCATATTTATATATATCTTGTTACGTTCCTCTGAGGTCCTGGTGATCTCTCCATGTGTGTATTTTCTTGACTTTTTGCAGGAGTTATAGCCAAGGTCGTAATCTTCTCTTCTCCTATCAAAGATGACTTACTCTTGGATCATCCTTTATTGTTGTGACAAACTCTTTCATTTTTTTTTCTTATTTAAAATGATTGGTATTGGATGTATCTCCACCCAACAACTTGTACAATGATAATTCATAGTTGTTTTATGATATCATTATTCTTTTATTTTGTGGATGAGATTATTTAGCCATGATTATACTGCATTTACAGCATATACATATATTTATTATACGGCTGGCAATTTTACGTACCTTGTCCTACGTATTTTGGGATTAGGACGTTACACAAGAATTATGTCTTATCAAAGTGATATACCACAAATTTGACGTTAAAAATATCTCATGTCTAAAAGGTTTAATAATCTAAGGAGATAAACATGTAAATTTTGAATACTATAATTCACAAAACATAGACGCCAAGATTACAGTTTCAAATAATAACAACATAAGCCATAAAAAATCTAAAACTAATGCAATTCTATATAAATGAAACTACTCTATTTATTATTCAGATACAATCTTTATAATTGATGGTTTAGAAATAAATTTTTCTTGAGGTTAAGGAAACATAGTTAACTATGCTGCCATTTGCTAAAAGATGACCACAAGAATTTATTAAGATTACCATTATTATTCCTGGGTATCTTGGTCAATCATGCACCAGTTTAAAACTTATGGGATCATTTAGCATCTGGCTCACAATGGGCCCTTAGGACTGAACTTCTGGCTCATGATAGTATGTGACTTGACATCCCTAATGTGAGTGACATATATCCCTAATGAATAGCTGTAGAATCTCCCTAGACGAACTTCTAATTCTCTAAAATTCTAGCTATATAGAAGAACTTTTGGTTCTATAGAAGAACTTCTGATTCTTTAAAGAACTTTTGGTTCTCTATGCTAGAGGTTACATGAAGATATTCCTTATTTCTTTGCTCATAGTTTTAATATGATACCCATTTGACCTTGTACCCTTAAAAATTACTAAATTTCTTATGGAATTATGAGAGTCTGAGACAATAAAATGTGCTCTACCAGAGTCTTCAATCAATTTGAGCAAGACCAGCTCTCGTGGCTACTACGTTGGAACTATTATTATTATGGAGAAAAGGATAGTATATGTATAGTAGAATTATGAACAATCAATTAAAATATGTGTATAGAACTTCAGATATATGATAGAAGGTAGAAAAAAATGCACATTCGTAGTCACCCTACGGATAGGACAAACTTAAAACAAAAACTTTAAAATTTTCTAATTTATATGAGGTTTGAAACTTTAAAATATATGGAACTATATTAATGAAATACTAACATTCAGTTTGGTAATTTTTTTCTTTTGGCCTTTCGAGGGTCAACAACCCACTGCAACCTGCAAAAATTGGCTTTCAGGTGACTGGTTTTCCACAGACATGCAGCGCAACACCTGTCATGCATATACCCTGTAACACCCCAGTATCAAAATATGGGGACGGACATGACCGGCTGCCTCGTATAAGGTACGAAGACGTCATACGGCAATTATAGCTGTCAAGAGACAAAGGAGGTGCATGCTACAATCAAGTCTCCTATGGTCTCACAGAGTTTCTATGTCTCAATCAATCAAAGCAAGAAGCAGTAATTATTGATCATATAAGACAAAGCAGTAAGGTGTCCCCGATATTTCAGCAAAATGATTCATGAGTCTAGCTTTACGAGTGTCAGCCAGCATAGAGAGTCAATAGTACATAACTATAGTCAGCTATAGTCTGATTTAATTACAATTATGTAAGAAAATTGAAGATATCGGAGTAGCGGAGAAGAAACCCACTCATGGTCCCCTACGCCCATGCTCCTGGTGTGTACCATGGTTCGGGTAGAAGACTGGATCCTCAGGCTCTGCTACAAAATCTAGCCAAACAAAACTAGCGGGATTAGGCCCCGAATAGCAAGTACCACAAGGGAACACATAATGAATGAAATGAAACATAACAAATACAATAAGACGTAGGCCCAAGAATATAGGCTTATATCATATCATCGAGACAATGCGTCACCCTTATAACCTGTCATGATCCGATCCCGAATAATCGGATACGAGTCAGACATGCCCATCCTACGTTGGAGACTCAACGTAGTAAGCTGTTCTAAGTATCTAAGAAACTCAAGTAATATCATAAAATCTACATCACAACATCTAATACGTCCCATAATATAATATAATATACCACCACAAGTCCAGCCATTATTATACCTTTTACACTAAACCAGAGACAAATCCAGAGAGAGAATATAAAGGTGATAGTCCAGTCCACAAATCCCTCACAATACAATATCAAAAGTAAAGTCTACTAATCATATATGAAACTAAGACTAGGTATCCGCAGCTCCTAAGTCCTAAGTAGTATCGTCCTGCTCAATTATGGCCCTAGGCTTATCATGACCCGCACCCGCTTTTCAGGATACGAGCGCGTGCGTAAGCTAGCTACGTATCAAGCGGACTCCAGCCCAACTCTAATACGTATATGCTGTCTAGACTATAATAATATGCCTAATCATGGCAAGACAAAACTATATCTTAATCCACAAGAAGAATATAAAACAAGAATGAACATTATGGTTCATATTCTGTAGCCCACTAGCATATATGTCCGATTAGACTTCAAAGAAATAACATGAGTCTATAAAACTAGGCTAATAAGCAGAGTGTAAATAACGGATGTAAATATTTAATCATAAAAGATACTTGAGTCTGAAGTAATCAACTAACATCATGATTAGCTAACTAACTCCGTGCAATCAACTACCTGAAGAAATCATCAGGTCATCAGAGGACTAGCAAGATACATAAAATATGCCTATCTAATAGTTTATCATGTATGATAAAAATCCAGGTTATAAGCAGGAAATGATTAAGCAACTATGAAACATGCATTTGAGAACATCTACGCGTAAATGAACCGCTGGAAAGGAAACATGAACATATGACAAGAAACAAATAATCAAACCCTTGTCCCTAGTGTGGACTCGCAGGTTTGAACAAATAACTAACCCTCGCCCTAGTGTGGACTCGCAGGTTAGTTTCAAGAAATCAAATAGATACTCAAACTCTCGCCCCTAGTATGGACTCGCAGGCTTGAACAAATAACTAACCCTAGCCCTAGTGTGGACTCGCAGGTTAGTTTCAAGGAATAAACCCTCGTCCCTTGTGTGGACTCGCAAGTTTGAACGAATAACTAACCTTTATCCCTAGTGTGGACTCGCAGGTTGAGAAAAGTCAAAATCAAAAGTAGCAGTTCAATTATAATGCACTCATTCTATGACACTGTACAACTCAGTCAAGGTACATCGAGAACAGATCCAATATGAACTATAATACCAACCGTGAACAACGACGATATGTGAACAAGACCAGTAACTAATATGCATGAAAGAAACTCACATCAACAATCTCCCAAGAACTAAATGATGACATGTAACAAAGAAGAAATAATATAAGCATGTAAATAAACTATAAAGAAAGGTAAGATATACTTGCCTGGTGGTAGCACGTAGAACCAACACTATCAAGTCAATCGACGAGCCATAAAAGTTAAACTCTCACAACAGTCTTCGAAGGCTGAAATAGATATTACCAATATGTTCAAAATAGTCAAATTAGCTAGGATAGCCTACCCATAAGTCCAATTCTGAACACGGGAGTAAAACGGTAATTTCGGGTCAAAACGGTATCCGTCTTTGGACTCGCTTTGCACCAAAAAATGTGTCAGGGCCTATGGACTCAAAAGTCATCAAACTATATGTCTATAGGTCCGATTTGATGATATAAATCCAACCATATGTCCAAAGTTGGATTCTTGTGGGCCGTGCACAAATTCGCCCGTCGGATCGGGTCGTGGGCCCGCCAAAACAGCGTTCCGGTCGACCTTCTCAGAATCGGACCAAAC
>JANAVB010011000.1:1915303-2092803 GCA_029216955.1 Iris pallida | reverse complement strand
TTTTGATACTAATTTTATTATTATTCATTTAAATCAAGTATATCAAATATGTATATAGTAAGTATTTCATTAAAGTATAATTACTAGTAGCTACAAAAAAAGGGGGGTTTTGAAATATGTTTCATTTGCAAAATTTAAGATATTGATATAGTATTTTATCTAATGAATATATAGATTTTAACTATTGAACATATTTACCAAATTAGAGTTTTATTACTAAAGTGATATTTTTGGGTTTTTCAAAATACTATCTCAAAATAGTTTGATTATGGAATATAGTTCTAAACGTTACAATGATTTTCTAGGCTTTAATTATTTTATAAAAATGCTTTCAATAATTTAAACATAGTTTCTAGACATTGTGAATGACTTCCAAAATCAGTTATATTTATTTAGTTATATTTTCTTCGAAATTATGAATCGCGACTATTATAGTCATTTCCTGTTTCTTGATTCAATTATCGTACCGAACTCTGATTTTGGGCTTCTATATACCAAACTAGGCTATTTAGACTATTCTGAACTCAATGGAACCGCTTGTGCCATTGTTTGGGACCACCTTGTAGAGCTTAGCATTGTACCTATTTCGTGTCGACACGTTCGTGTCGCGTACGTCGACTCTAACCAAATTGAGACGAGTACATTCTCTGATAGTTTTCATAATCTTGAAAGTCTCTATGATATTAGTTTGGAGTGTTATGCTTGATTTCTGGCACGAGAGTACACGGATTGATATAGCTTGGATCCCATCATGAGATGTTACTCTTGATTATCCTGGTATACCGTTACATGTCTCATTCTTGACTATTGTCCTTGTACTTGTATAGACACCAATTCCTAAGGGAATTTGCTACCCTCTTAGAGAATTCCGTGTCGTAACGTGCTATGGTTGAATCCTTTATACTAGTCGGGGGATGGGAAGATATTAGAAGATTATGTGATCATACCCCTACTTGTGCATAGCTCACCCTCGTCACGTAGGGTATAGCCTGGCCTTACTTGTACTTATGCATATCTTTCTTGTACGGCCGGCCTGATCTCCAGGTTTACATGTGATTGTTCTTGTGCATAGTCGGTCATATAGATAGCCTGATCCTAGTCCGAAGTCGATCACATAATAAACTAATATCTCAAGGCACTATTTAGTAGTAGTATATATTCTATTCCAGATTATCACCTGTTGTTCACTATACCCATGATTACTTACAGTATATTATTACCATGACATGCTCACATGATTTCCCTATTTTTTTTACTGTTCAGTTCTACTTATCCATCATGTATTTCATTGCTTTCTGTTATTTATAGTTTTGTCAATTTAAATAGAATTGTTGTTAGTTTATGTACTTCGCTCCAATCCTGACCGGATAATCAAAATTTTAGGAGTTGTTATGCCCCACATATTTTTAGAGTCTTTGATTCAAAGAGTTGTAAAGAGATCGCAATTCAAAAAACTTTTCAGTTTTCGTGTTCAAGTTTGTTGGAGCCGGTCGTGCGCTTGTCACCAAGGCATTGTATTGTAAAGAGACGACAAGCTCTCATTTAGCTACTGAATAGTGGATTAACAGCGGACAAGAGTACTCGCGACTGGATTAGTCATCTTAGAGGAAAACCAGTATATATTGCGGTGTTCACTGAGTTTGATCTTCTATCTCTTGATTACTGTATCTAATTTACTGTCTCTTATATCTGCCATAGTTTATAATCTGTTAATTTTTAAAGTGGTGGTTATTATCGCTGCACATACACACACTCTATTCATCCCCCTCTAGATGTGCTCAACGGTCCTAAAATTGGTATCAAATCATGTTATATTCTAATATAACACTCTAGACAGTATATATGGCAGCCTTAAAATCAATATTCAACGATAAAGGACAGTCCACAAATAAACCTCCACTATTTGATAGAACGAACTATACTTATTGAAAAACACGAATGAGTTTCTTTCTAAAGTCTCTTGACTTTGATCTTTGGTCTATAGTGATAGACGGTTATAAGAAACCACATGGAATAGTGATTGAGGGTGTACTTGTAGACAAGTCACACGACAAATACACAGACCAAGAAAAGACAAATGCTAGTCTAGATGCACGTGCCATCAATATATTATTCTACGTAATTGATAAAACGGAGTTTAATCGTATTTCTACCTGTACTACGTTTCATGAGATTTGGAAACTTTTTGAGGTGACTTTTGACGGTACTTCCTAAGTATAGGAATCCAAAATTAGCATACTAACACAGGAATATGAATCACTCAAGATAAATCCGGTGAGTCAATTACACAGATGTTTACTCGTTTCCTAGATATACTAATTCTTTGTAATCTCTTAGTATGGATTACAGTAACCATGAGAAGATCAGGAAGGTGCTACGGGCTCTAACCAAGAATTGGAACCCAAAGACAACTGCAATCATTGAAGAAAACGATCTCACCATAATGACTCTGGTGATGAGCAAGCCAAAAGAGTTGCATATAATGACTATGACGAAGAATCATCAAGTGGTGATGAGCAAGCCCTGCTAGTAAAGAACTTCAGAAAATTCCTGAAGTTTGAGAGATCAAACCAAAAAAAAAGACGTCCATGAGAGCAATGAAGAAGAAACCATATGGTTCGGATGCAAGAAGTCAGGACATATTAAGAAGGACTGTCCACTGTCAAAGAAAAATAGTCCATATGGTAGATCAAGATCAAGCAGTAAAGCTAAAACCGATCAAAAGTATGCAAACACAAGCATCTAGCACGAGAGTGAGGCCAGTGAGTCAGAGAAAAAGGACAGACCCTGCCGCACTGCCAATGTATATCTTATGGCATTTGATAAGGTATCTTCTAACCCTCCCTTTGTATGATAACTTTACTTTCGATGAATTAGAGACAGCCTTTAGCAAACTACTCGACGAACATAGAAATATGTTAGATAAGTACAAGCAATCTCGCAAAAAGGTTAAGGCATGCATAACCGAAGTAGCAAGATTGTCTAATCGTCTTGATGTAATTAAAGAGACATCTGCTATCGGTAACAAGGATGAGATAGCCAAACTCAAAGTAGACTATCATGAGGCTATCCTCACCATCGAAAAGAAAAAAAAGACTATGTCAAAATATAAGAGCTTTATGACATAGAGAAGAAAAGACACTTAGTAACAGAGCAAAGACTCATTAATATGACTGCCAAATATGAAGAGTCTTATGTAATTTCTAAAAAGTTAGAAATCAAATTATGCAAACAAGCCAACCCTGTTACATAGCCTAAAGTTAGTCCTAATGCTACGCATACAACCAAGAGAACTAAACCACAGAAAGCATGCAAGCAATACGCTAATCACAATTATGCTTTCACATATAGGTTTCCAAAGAAGACACGAAATTATGTCAACACAGAAATGAAGAGCAAATTTTCAAAACTTACTTGCACGTACTGTGGTACTCACGGGCACATATCACAGTATTGTCCAGCAAGAAAACTTGTTGACCATCAAACACTTGTTTAGACTCCTTAGACTAATCAGAAAGGTCCCTTGAAGAAATGGGTACCAAAGGATTCATCTACTCGGTTTGTAGGTAGACCCTCAACCCTCTCGTGCTAGAAGCAAGTGGATCCTCAGTAGTCGATGTTCGTGGCGCATGACTGGTGATGCATCCTTGTTCGCTACACTATCGATGAAGAAAGAAAGATACATTTCCTTCGAAAATAACTTGAGAGGCAATATTATTGGTAACGACAATGTTGGCATGACTCCCTATCCAGTAATAAAAGACGTGAGTCTAGTTACGGAGTTGAAACATAACATACTGAGTATAAATTACTTCGCAGATAATGGTTATGGCATCAACTTTGTAAAAGACAAATGTTCTATATATGATTTGTCATATGGTAATCCCGTATATGAAGGGATTAGGGAAGACAACATTTATCTTTTCTTTTTAGAGATTACTAACAATGCAAGAAAGTGCCTGATAGCAAATCAAGATGAAAGTTGGCTATGGCACATGAGGCTAGGATATACCAATATGGACACTATCTCATGACTATGTACCAAAAAGTTGGTAAAATAACTCCCAGAAATCACATTCAAGAGAGATATGGTTTGTGCTGACTATAAAAAGAATAAAGCAACTAGCTCAAGCTTTAAATCCATCAATGTTGTAAGTACTTCTAAATCCTTGCAGTTAATTCACATGGATTTATTTAGTCCTAGTAGAGTCGCTAGTCTTAGCAGTAAACTCTATGCTTTTGTAATTGTTGATGATTTCTCTCGTTATACATAGGTTTTCTTTTTATCTAATAAAAGTGATGCTATTTTTGAATTTTAAATATTTTGTAAAAAATATAAAACGAAAAAGGCTTCATGATTACTCGAATTCGAAGTGATCATGGTGGCTTATTCATGCTAATTTTAAAAGGTTTTGTGATGATAGTGGATATTACCATAAATTTTCTTGTTCTAGAACTCTCCAACAAAATGGTGTTGTGGAGAGGAAGAATCGAACTCTAGCGAGATGGCTAGAGTCATGCTGAATCAGCATAATCTTCCTAAATATTTTTGGGCAGAAGCTGTTAGTACAGCCTGTCATGTTTTAAATAGGATGTTAATTTGACCTATCTCGAAAAAAAATACCATATGAGATGTGATTTGGAAGGATTCCAAATATTTTATATTTTAAAGTTTTTGGATGTCGCTATTTTATCCTGAACACCAAGGATAACTTAGGTAAGTTCTACTCTTAAGCAAATGAAAGAATATTTCTCGGATATGCTGCTAAGAGTAAGGGATATAGAGTTTTCAATAAAAGATCTATAATTTTGAAGAATCTATTAATGTTACCTTTGATGAGCTCAATAGTTACAGATCAAGCGACAATGATAATGAAGATGCACAGAATAAATCTAAGACATCTGAAGATACTGCTACTAAAGAGAGTCATCTAAATAGTCTAATAAAGATTAAATTCTTGTTTGACCATCCAGAGACACTCGTCATAGGTGACGTATCAAAAGGTGTAAGTACATATTCTTCGACTAAAGACACTGATGTAGCAGCTAATGTAGCATTTATATCTAAAGTATAACCTAAGACTGTAGTAGATGCGTTTAATGATAAATTTTGGATTGAACCTATGCAAGAAGAACTAAATCAATTTGAGAGAAACAAAGTTTGGAAACTTGTTCCTGAACCTATTGGTCAATCAATAATTGGTACCAAATGGGTGTTTCGAAACAAACATAGTGAGGATGGAAAAGTTCTACACAACAAAGCACGTCTAGTGGCACAAGGTTATAATCAAGAAGAATGTATTGATTATGATGAGACATATGCTCATGTTGCTAGAATAGAAGCTATCCGTATATTTTGTACATTTGCATGTTTTCACAATTTTAAACTTTTTCAAATGGACGTAAAAAGTTTATTTTTAAATAGTTTTTAAAAGAAAAAGTTTTTGTGAAACAACCCCTGGTTTTGAAGACTTTTAAAAATTCGATCACGTCTTCAAACTTAGGAAATTACTATATAGACTCAAACAAGCACATCGTGCTTGGTATGAACGCCTAAGTGCTTTCTTACTTGAAAATGGATTTTCAAAAGGAAGATTTGATACTAGTCTATTTACCAAGTCTTCAGATGATAATATTCTTCTTGTGCAAATTTATGTAGATGACATCATTTTTGGTTCTACTAATGAAAAACTTTGTCAAGAATTTGCTAAGTTTATGCAGAGTGAGTTTGAAATGAGTGTGATAAGAGAGCTAAACTACTTTCTAGGACTCCAAATCAAACATCACTCACATGAAACATTCATCAACCAAGCTAAGTACACGAAGGATCTACTGAAGAAGTATGACTTCGATAATATAAAATCTATCATAACTCCAATAGCTACATCAACACAGCTTGACATTGATGAAAGGGGTAAACTAGTCGACCAACGCAAGTATCAAGGTATGATTGATAGTTTATTATATTTAACTGCTAGTCGCCCTGATTTCATGTTTAGCGTTTGCATCTGTACTAGATATCAAGCTAATCCTAAGGAATCACATTCATGCGCTGTTAAGCGTATCTTCGGATACCTTAAGAAACCTTCTAAAGTCAGCTTGTGGTATCCTAAAACCATATCTTTTGACCTAATCGATTATTCAGATATGGATTTTGCAGCATGCAAAGTAGACCGTAAAAGTACCAATGGTACGTGTCATTTTCTTGGATAAGCTTTAGTCCCCGAGTTTAGCAAGAAGCAAAATTCTGTAGCGCTATCAATGATTGAGGCTGAGTATATCACCGCAGGACGTTGTTGTTCTCAAATTTTGTGGATGAAGCAAACCCTAGAGGACTATAATCTGTACTATACAAAGATTCCTATATATTGTTATAACACTAGAACGATTAATTTGACTAAGAACCCTATTTGTCACTCACGCACGAAGCACATAAAAGTACGTCATCACTTTTTACGTGATCATCAACAACATGGGGATATTTGCTTAGAATTCATTGACACAGATCATCAATTAGCAAATATTTCCACAAAATTACTGGCTGAAAATCGTTTCAATTATCTGGGACGCAAATTAGGCATACTTAAATTTTCAGGCTGATGATGCACTATGTTTAATAAAAATTCTTACAACTTGAGATTTATTAATTGAAGTTATTTTGGATACAAATCGAAAGGGCCCTTCTGTCAAAAAGACATAAAAGTCTAAGCGACACGGTGCCAAGTGTCTTCGGACTACCGCTAGCTGGAATTCGGCCCCTACAGCTAACCTAAAGTAATAAATATTACTAAATTAAAGAATTAAAAGTTATTAAGTCTATTTATTATTCATTACGCATAAAATGAAACGAAAAAATAAGTGGTCGAACTAAGACAGAACTCGGACCGAGTTCGAACCGAGGTCAGTTGGCGTCGGTTCAAGTTTCCAGAACAGCACAGTCGGCCCTAGCCCTGTATTTAACTCCATCTTCTTCATCTTTATCCTTCATCCAAACACAAAAACTGAAACCCTAGCTTCCTCTTCCACCTCTTCCAAGCTCCAAACTACTATCTCCTTAGGTCTAAAAAGCTCAAGAAGGTGGTCTCCATTCCTTTTTGCTATTCTTTTGAGGTATATTTTATCCCTACTCCTTTTCAATTTTATGGCTCCTAAACTTTTTAAGAAAAGGAAAGCAGAGTCCGCGGCTTCATCTTCTACCTTTGAATACAAACCCACCAACGTGTTTAGTCCTACTCGCCCTACCAACGAAGAGGAATATGATACGACCTTATTTCCGTCTTTGAAAATAGAAGACTCATGGATTGACGCTTTTCGCTATCGAAAAATTTGCCCAGGGCGATCCGTCAACTTTACTATCTTCTCGGAGTATGGCTTGACTTTTGAAAATTTAGGTCTCCGAAATTTCTTTGAAACTTCTAGCGATACCTTTGATAATGTCGTTTATATGTTTTACTGCAATATGCAAATAAAAGGCGATGGTAGTATTTATTCTTGTGTCGGTGGAGAAGAGATTGAATTCAACTCAACAGACCTTAGTGAATAATTTCATATGTCGGACGTCGTTGAAGATTTAGTCGAGATTTACCGAGTTCAATTTCCCGCAGAAGTTACCCTTGACTCCCTTACGGCTGCCTTGTGTCATCCTATCCCAGTCCATCCGGGCGGTATGCTGTATGCAAAGCACCTTAATCAAAATATCTATGAATTACATCATTTTGTCTACTCTGCTTTGCTTTCGAAAAAGGGATCTACTGATGACATTACCTTTTTCGAGATATCTGCCATGTACCAGATTCACTTTGGTGTTCCTTTCTCTGTGCCCAAGACATTCATGGCTTGGATGATTAGCTGTAGAAGAGTGGGACGCAACCTTCTATACCCCATGCATCTAACAGTTATTTTTAGGAGATTTGAAATCAATCTTGATTCATGTCCTATCTTCCGGTCATCTTCTGAGCGAACTAGGTTTAGAAGATTTCCTCTACCTCTACCCGGTGCTGCTCCTGCTGATGCACAAGCTGATCCAGACACTCCTTCCCCTGCTACTCCTGCTCCAGGATTTCATCCTCAGTTCTATCAGCGGTTCGATGACTTTGTCACTCTCAGGACAACGTCATCATAACTATGTCGATGGTGAGTTCTGCCATACCTCTCAGGCTCAGATCTTGAGGAATAGCATTGCTGATCTGCACTGGAGTTTGGGACATTATCCTATAACTCCTGTTCTGTTTATTCGTCATCATGGCTTCAACGGATCGAGGTTTGATAATCTGACCACTTTCGAATACATCGAATCTGACTATTGCTTACTTCGATCCTCAGTTGCCTGCTCCTCCAGCCGATGATGATGCTCAGATGTGATTTGGGTTTTTGGTTTAGAGTTTTGTGATTCTAGTTTGCTGATGATCATCTATGTAGTCATGCACTTGTAGTAGTTTCTTTTTTTCTTTAGTTGTACTTAGTAGTAGTCATAAACTCTTTCAGTTATGGCTTTATGCATTTGGATTTTAGTTGTATTTACTTTCGGTTATATTATAGTTCATGCTATTTAAGTTTTAGTTCATTTACACTGCTACTAGTTTTACTGAGATATATTGTTGGCTTCACATATTGCGGGAGAGCTACACATTTTGCGTACATGACAAAGGGGGAGAAGATCAATACCAAAAACTTCACGATACATTTCTGCGACAAGTCAGGTATATCATTTCAAAGTTACATATTAGTTATATATTGGTATAGGCTCAAGTTTGTCAATTATTAA
Organism: Iris pallida; assembly: GCA_029216955.1. Taxonomy (NCBI): domain Eukaryota; kingdom Viridiplantae; phylum Streptophyta; class Magnoliopsida; order Asparagales; family Iridaceae; genus Iris; species Iris pallida. Next base: position 2,084,039 of record JANAVB010011000.1, on the reverse strand, counting down.
AATGGAGAGTTTGTTGGCCCATTGGCTAAAATGGTCACACCTGATTTTGATAATCAACGATAACTTAAGTCTATACGCAAAATATACGAACTGTAACAGGTGTTATAGGTTACTAAAATCAATACCAAAGAATGTACTACGTCTATATCCTACATCTACAAGGAACATTGCATCGTCATCCAGACAAGATTGTATCGAAATCCAGATCAAGTCATTTTATATTTTATTCTGTATTTTAAACTTTTATTGAGTCAAGGAAATATAGAATGTGAGATCGTTCAGAATATTACTGGTTTAGGTCTTTCTCAGTCCACAAAACTAAAAATCCTACCTATCTACCTATCTATCCCAAAAGAACCCTACATATCCAAAAGAACTTAAACCTACGCAATTTGGCCAATGCAAAATCCTATTCTGACTTAACAAAATTGGGTCAGAACTCTGAACGAATTCGGTCCGAGTTCGACTTATGGATTTTGAAATTATGTTCCCGCAAAATCTGCATGCAACGTTCGAATGCGATATTCTAGCATCCAAACTCAGCCCGAATTATGTCCGAGTTCGGTCAGAAAAAATACTACAAATTGAGAAGGATATTCACATTTCTAATCACTCATTCATTCTTCTCTTTATCTCTTCCTAAGTGTTTTTCATCGCTCTAAAGCTTTCAAGTTTGTTGGAGTCGGTCGTGCGCTCGTCACCAAGGCACGGTATTGTAAAGAGACGACAAGCTCTCATTTAGCTTGTGAATAGTAGATTAACATCAGGCAAGAGTACTCGCGACTGGATTATTCCTCTCAGAGGGAAACCAGCATATATTGCGGTATTTACTGAGTTTGATCTTCTATCTCTTGATTACTGCATCTAATTTACTGTCTCTTATATCTACCATAGTTTATAATATGTTAATTTTTAAAGTGGTAGTTATTTCTGCTGCACACACACATACTCTATTCACCCCCTCTTTAGAGGTGCTAAACAGTCCTACATCCCTAATAACCCAAATAGCGTCCTTACCATCAGGTGTACGTGGTAAACCTGAGATAAAATTCATAGTTATATGTTCCTACTTCCATTTTGGGATAGGTAAAGGCTGGAGTAATCCTCCTGGTCTCAGTCTTTCTGTCTTCATCTGCTAGCAAACTAGACATCTCGAGACAAATCGGGCAACTTCTTGCTTCATCCCGTACCACCAAACATACTCCTACAGATCTTTGTATATCTTCGTGGCTTCAGGATGAATAGAAAACTGTGACTGGTGGGCCTCCTACATGATCTATTCCCTTAAACTACCCTTAGGCACACACAACCTGGTTCCATGCCTTAGGCTACCATCCTCTACTATGACGAAGTCCTTCAGCAGTCCTACTGCCAACTGTACCTTGAGATAACGGAGACCCTCATCTAGAAACTGGGCCTTCTTGATTTTCTCCATCAATCCTGACTGGATCTGCATGTTCATCGGTTGCTCTTCAACCCCTGGAATAATGACTTCAATCTCCAAACTTTCCAAGTCTTCTAGAAGTTGTCGGTCCATAGCGAGAAACATAGCCACGAGATACCAACTAAGAGCATCTGCTACCACATTAGCCTTTCTTGGGTGGTATTGCCGATTAATGTCAAATTCCTTCAGAAGCTCCAACTATCTTCTCTGCCTCATATGTAATTCCTTCTGAGTGAAAACATATTTCAGACTTTTATGGTCCGTAAATATTTCCACTCTCTCCCCATACAGATAGTGATTTCATAGTTTCAAGGCAAAAATGATCGCTACAAGTTCTAGGTCATGAGTAGGGTAGTTCTTTTCATGAGGCCTCAACTGTCTGGAAGCATAGGCTATAACCTTCTTATTCTGCTCAAGCACACATCCCAAGCCCTTCCCAGATGCATCGTTGTAGATAGCAAACCCTCCAGATCTTGACGGCAAAGCTAGAACAGGTATTGTAATAAGTCTTCTCTTTAACTCTTCAAATGCTGACTGACAGGCATCAGTCCAGATGAACTCCTCATCCTTCCGAGTAAGCTTAGTCATCGGCTAAGCGATCATAGCAAAGTCTTTCACAAACTTCCTGTAGTAACCTACTAGCCCCAGGACACTACGAATCTCAGCTACTAACTTAGGAGGTGCCCACGACTTCACTGCTTCAATCTTCTTAGGATCTACATCAATCCCAACCCCAGTCACCACATGGCCCAGAAACGCAACTGTCTAGGAAAAACTCGTATTTTGAGGTTTTTTTTTATACAACTTCTCTTTCCCTAGGGTTCCAGGACTATCCTCAAGTGCTCTTCGTGTTCCCCCGGTATCTTTGAGTAGATCAAGATGTCATCAATAAAGACTACAACAAACTTGTCTAGATACTTGTGAAAAATCTTATTCATAAGATTCATTAAAAAAACTGGAGTATTGGTGAGGCCGAAAGGCATCACCAAAAATTTATATGGCCATAACAGGTATTGAAGGCAATCTAAGGAATGTCTTGTTCCTTGACTTTCATCTGATGGTACCCGTGTCACGACCCCCACCCGCTTTTCGGACGCGAGCTCGTGAGCAAGCCAGCTACATATCGAGCGGACTCCAGCCCGACTCAAATACGTAAACGCTGTCAAGAGCATGGCAAACTGCCAACTCATGGCAAGGCAAAACTATATCTCAAATCCATAAGAGTAATATAAACACGAATGAACACTATGGGTCGTGGTCTGCAGCCTACTAGCATATATGTCTGATAAGACTCCAAGGAAAAATAATGTGAGTCTATAAACTAGGCTAACAAGCAGGATATCTCATGATAAGGAATGAAAGCACGAGAAGACAATAAACATAATATCAATACCTGAATCCTATAAGTGCAGCATAAACATCTACCATCCTGCTCTGATAACTAACTCCATGCAATCGCTAAACCTGAAGAGATTATTAGGTCCTCAGGGGACATATCAAGATACATAAAAATATACCTATCTAACAGTTTATCATGCACTAAAGTAAATACAGGTTATAAATAGGAAAAGACCAATCAACACGAAACCATGACTATACACGACTGGGATAACCTCTACGCATAAACGAACTGCTGGAGGAGAACAAGAGAACACGATGTCAAAGGATAACCATCGGATACTCAAACCCTCGCCCCTAGTGTGGACTCGCAGGTTTGAACAACTACTGACCCTCACCCCTAGTGTGGACTCGCAGGTTAGCTTCAAGAATCAAGGTACAAATAACTACTAACCCTCGCCCCTAATGTGGACTCGCAGGTTAGCTTCAAGAATCAAGGTACATCAGGTCCATTATGACTTACTTATTCTATGATACGATACGACTCAGTTGAAGTACAGGTGATGACACGACTCAGTCTACATACATGGAAGAACAGATCCAATATGAACTACAAAGCTAACTATGATCTAGAGCTATATATATACACACTAGCATGCATGGTGTACAAATCACATGTGTCAATAATCAACTAGTAAAACTAGATAATAATAGGAATAATCATGTAAATAAACTGTAGAGAAAGGCAAGGTATACTTGCCTGGTGGTAGCACGAAGAACCAACAATATACCGTCAACTAGTAGGCCATAAAGTCCAAATCTCACAACTGTCTCCAAAAGCTGAAATAGACATTACCAACGTTTTTAGAATATTCAAATTAGTAAGAATTTTCTGTCCTTAAGTCCAATTCTGAACACAGGGGCAAAACGGTCATTTCGGGCCAAAATGGTGTCCGCTGTTGGACCCGCTTTGTACCAAAAAGCGTGCCAGAGTCAATAGTCTCTAAAATTGACAAACTACATGTCTACAGATTCATTTGGATGATACGAACCTAACTGTATGTCCAATATTGGATTCCGACGGGCCGTGCACAAAATCGCCCGTTGAGTCGAATCGTGGGGCCCGCAAAACGGCGATCCGATGAACTGTCTCAGAATCGGACCAAACTTGTAATACAGGACCAAAAAAATGATACGGTCCTGTTGGCGCAAGTTTCATCTCGATCTGAGGAACGTGCACAAAGTAATTAGAAAATTTACAAATAGGCCAATTTTGTAAATTTTGACGGATACACATCAAATTCGTCGTGCACACACAACCAATTTGAATTTCGTCAAAGCCACACGTCAGCGAAGTCGATACGCACCTTTCGATGCTTTTGGTTCGCGACCACGTCACCCGGTTTGGCGGGACCCATGTCGTATCAGAGGGATTTTCTAGATTTTCAATTATTTTGAAAACTGTTTTTGTTGATTTTGGAAGTCGAATATCTTTTCACATACTGTATGAAATCATGAACTAAAAAAAGGCTTCTAATCTCATATAGGTTGTCTAAAAACTTGTTTAATTAGATTCTATAATCAGTCGATGGTCTGGAAATGGGTTGCCTTCCAAAGTGGTGTCAGGACTGTTTCGAATGTTCAGTTTCCATGTTATTTTTGCTCGACTTCACGTCGATTTCGCAGGCTATTCACTACAAGTTAGATCTAAATAATTACTAGAGTTTGTAGATAGTAGGGTTGTTATCGAATCCATAAAAATGATTTACAATATCGTTGAGAGACGAGAAAGAAGTTGTACCTCAAAAAGGGGGTAGTGGCTGCTGATGCTGTTGCCGTTTCCTTGGTCTGCCGCGCGCGCGGGTTCAGTCGCCGTTCGACGAATCGCACAATCGCGGGTGGCCGCCCAGGGTGTCGGGGAGGAGTCTCCATGGGTGGGCACTAGTTTAGGGTTAGGGAGTTTCATTCTAATTCCCGATGTTTATATACTTGTGTATATAGCTCGGGTGGGGGCTCGGTTGCTTGTTTATTCAGTCGGCTTGGAGGAGTTTTGAAAGGGCTCGGCCAAGGTTGGGTCGGGCCGATTTCTATAGTATAGTTTTGCTTGCTGTTTTCTTTTTTTTTTAATAATAAACGTGCGTATTTATTTATATAGATAGGAATATATACACACTTGGGTAATCATATGAAATAATTATAAAATTAAACAACCAGTCCTAATATAGATATTTATATACTAAAATTACAAATAAACTATATATATATATATATATATATATATATATATATATATATATATATATATATATATAGATATATATATTTGCAAATTTCCCTCCACCACTTCTTCTTCCGGATCCCCCCTCCCCGTCTCCGCCATGCCCTCAGCCCTCCTCGTCGTCTCGCCCGTCCCTCCCCGGCGCCCGCTCCTCCTCGTCTTTCAGTCGCAGGCGGAGGCAACGATTCCGCCACCCATACCTCCCCCGGTCGTGGCCCCCGCGGCGACCACCACCCAGCTTCCTCCCCATCCAACCTCGGCGTTCCCCCCTCTCTCGAGTGGAGGGAGCAGCAGCTAGCCCTCCTTGGGTGCTGGTGGGTTCGGTCCCACCCGCTCGCCGATCCCCGGCCTACACCGCCGTACGTCAGCCCCGGCCCCCCCTCCCCTCGCCGCTGGACGATGCTCTCGAAACCCACTCAGCCCATCCCAGCCTCGTCGGCACGGTTCCCACGCCTGACCCGAGCGCGGCGGTCCCCTCCACCGTCGTAGCGTCCGATGGGGTTGGCCCTAGTGGCACGCCTGACCTCGCCCCGGGCTCTGCGCTGCAGCCCCGTACGCGAGTGGTTGCTCTCGTCATCGGTCAACGTACCTCGGGCATCGTGCTAGCCCATGTGCCTGGCGTTAGTCCCGAACGCCAGCTGGCCTTCCCCCTTTCCAGTCCCCGAGACACCAGCAGATCACGTGGCCTTTTCCCTCCCTTGGGCGTCGTGATGGGGCAAACCAATCTCGGGCCTTCTCCCCGGGCGCCACCTGGCGAACCCCTGGCGCATCTTTCGAGTTACGCCACGAGTTGCGACTCATGCCCACCGTTCGACGAGGCAGTGGCCATCCCCCCTATCATACCCCGACCCGGGAAATCGCTCGTCCTTGCTAGATTTCATCCGAATCATCGTCCTCGCTGGGGCGTGATGCCGCACGAGCCTGGAATTATGCTCGTACAAGGCAAGATAACAGTTCACATAGTGTTTTATCTCAAATTGATACCAGCGGAAGGAAACAAAGTATAACATAAGAATCTCTTTTATTGATAACAAACTGAAGATTACAAAGGCTCTGAATAGCTGAACATATATGCCAATTGGCTACAAGGCTCATGATCTCTCTAGCTTACAAAGAATTACATTGTTCCATACATTATGACTCCTTATAGCCAACAAGTAGTCTTCGGCCGAATATCTCTATGTCGCAAGTCCGAACACCTAGGCGGTAGCTCCTCTTGAACGCTAAGGACCCAGCGCCTCGGCGCGTCCAAGCCAAGCTCCGCCCCGATCCTATCATAACCTAAACCTGCACACAAACTAGTGGGGGATTAGTGCTTTCGTCCTCGCTTCGCACTGATCAAGATCCGCTCGCACCTAAACCAAACACTAAATATATTTAGTGAAACATGCATCTTAATTTGTGATCTTTCTATTTAGCCTTAGGATCAGTTTCATGGCAATGTTCATGCATAGCAGCTTATCATAAATGTGTCCGATACCGTATCCCTGCGGCAGATATAGTTAGCCATAATATGAACATAAACATAGTGCGTGCTCCTCTCCGTCCCTTTTTGCCTAGCCTACAATGGTTAGAACTTAACATAGGAATCATACAACTCACGCAACATTTCCAATCATAAACTTAGATAATGCATAAGGGTCGCAGGCCCTGCGCCTGTACCCAACTCTCATCTCAGCCCAACGGCCCTATCTATATGAAGGTCACGGTGTTTCGTACCGTAATAGACTTGGCATCTCTTATGTATAAGCCTATGATCGCTTCGATACGGGTTGCTAGCCCAATATTCGAAGGATCCCAAACTTACTGATATCATAGCTTATCACAACACTGGCCGGTCTATAACCGTCCGAATGATGTGCACCATAAATACCAAACATAATTCTTTCATAGGCCGAACGGTCCCGGTGCTCCGGTTGTAACCGTCGGAGGGAAGCCGCACCCGTGCACGGGCCATCCGAGTCCATTGACCATGCAATACGTACCATAGCATACAAGTCATATCGTTCCAACCAATCTCGTGTTCCATAAACATAATCCCGCTCCATAAACATATTCCCGTCTCATAAACATAATCCACCATCCTTATCTCAAGCTCCGTCAGCGTTATGCCCCAACACATCCATATTGATGCACGACGCCCAACGACTTAGTCATCTCGTATTCATATTCAGCGCGTACCATTCGTAAGTTGTTTTTATAGCCTAATTCCGTAGTTACTTAGTTGTTCCCTAGCTTCCGTGCATGAGGGCACGCTCAGCGCCATAATCAATGTTCTACGCCTAGTGTTCAACATTCTCGAAGGTGTGCACGTGACGCACATCTCGATATTGTCTTTCAATGTTCTACCATCACCGCCCTACCGCGACTCGTACACTTGATGCACGTCGCTTCAATTGTTCGATTATTCAATATTCTATCTTAGTTTTTGACACATGCTTAGACCTTTCGTCGCCGAGCCACGCTCGCTAACTCGATAACATCTTACGCATATAATGATATATTTTATTAGACGTGAAAGAATAGGAAGAGAGACTCAAGAACCCGCCCACCTTAAGCCGATACGCCTTGTCGTTTTGCCGAGCTGAAATGGCTCGATTCCATAACTTGGTTGCATAGCTAACTCTCAAACTTAACCATTTCTTTGAACTACTCGGTTGAGTTGGCCTATCGCGCCCATGCCACAATCCGAATTCCAGCATAAAGGCATAGCATGCACACCAGATCAACTAAAATCAGCACTTGCTCGACGGAACTAATCCTTTGCATCGATTCGATCCATAGATTCCAATCGACTCAAAGCTTCCTTTAGCCAACGTAAATCTAGCATCGATTCGCATCGATGCTTCATCGGGTCAATGCAACTCTTTGAGTCAACGACTCATCATAATACACCGTACGGAGCGGGGTATTACATAATATACCACTCAAAACAAGGTTCGTCCTCGAACCGAAACCAACACTTAATCCAAGTGTCTCGCTAGATCGTTTCACGATCTCGTGCTACTATTGTTGGAATCATACAACTTAGTTTGGATCATACACATATTTTAGGCGTCCCACCAATATATGTATTTCAGCCAAGCTCAGTCGTAGGATATCGGGACAACTAACAAGCTCAACTTAATTCTCAAGCACCAATCAGTCCGTACTCGACTTAGTCAAACCTTAACACATATTCCTAGAGTCCTGCTTGCAAACATCTTTGCATATAACTTGATCCAAACCATAACTTCGATCTCATAAGTTTCTCGACGGCCACCTAACACTCACACTGCATCAAGTCATTGCACATATGATCGCAACAATTCTCCACAATGCCTACTCGCCCAATCGTTTTTTGTCTCTCACATAACTCAAGTCTTTCATCCAATCATTCATAACATTTGGCCTTAACAACATGGACTACGTCCAACATGTCACAATTTTCTTTGCCTACAATCCTTACTAAGTCTCACACACCACTATCCCAACACGACCCACGTTCTCAAACTGCCTACGCATCGCATCTGGGGCTACCCCCGCTAGGTAACTTATCCAGACATCGTGCTTAATCTCTCTCGACCCAAGAGGTCAACTTGAGTCTACGATGCTCAAAGGCAACAATCTTTCCAACCCAAGGTCTCTTACGATACGCTCATCTCCGATTCTCGACCGAGTACGAATCCTTTACTCAATCTTCGATTCAATCCCGTCTAGTTCATTTCGTAATATAGATCGTGTGCTCAATCACACATAGCCTAACCGTAACTCAAACCGATCTACGACACAACTCTTAGGGTCATTCTACTATTCGTTGCTCTCGCGCGTGGCAGAACTCTCGCAATCGCCTTACCATATCACCATACTAGGCACGTTCCTCAATATCTACTCGATCATCGACTAACCAAGTCTATCTACGTATCCATTCGATCAATCATAAACTTTCTAACCATATCGATCAAGTCGAAGGCTACTCGCTAACTTTCGAAACACGATTCTCACTCGCTTAGACTTATCCTCAACATGCACTACATCATTCCTCATCCTCGACAGAATTTCTTATGCGACTCCATTGGGTCATCCTATGGGACTTTAACATTCACTTGATTTGGCGGTCAAGTCTTCTAGGGTCATCTGCCCCGAAACTACGCTCGATAATTGAAGATCATCAACGAGGGACAGTTACAACGAACCATGCTATATCCTATTGCGGAGCCAAATCAATTCCCGATAATTCCTACGAGACTTTATCCAATCCGACGAAATTTGCCAATCCATACTTTATTTACCCCCGCACAACTGATGCGCCGTTAACTACTCGAATCACTTATGTATTACCGTCGACTATCTTGCTAATCGTATGACATCTACTTGCCTCACGTCCGAGTTTACCTATTCGTGATCATAGTTCGATACTTCCCATACTCATCGAAACCATCCTCGAACAACTTTCGCATCAAACCACAAGTCTAAATCCAATTTGCCACGCCTTGCAAGTTCGATCATCCCCGCTGGATGAATCACCATACCAGCGCTCACACGGAATAATCGTCCTAATTCGACGTGATGCATGTGCGATGCTGGAGTTGTACTCGTATAAGACAAGAATGTCAACGTTGTGGTTATCCTCGAAGCAATCAAGATCCTCTCATTTGCATCCAAGTAATATCCATCCACTCTCAAATTCTCCGAAGCATTCCTATCATTGTCATACAAATCGACATCAACTTAACTTGCATCTTATTCATCCAACAACAATGCTTAACATAATTTTCGTTCATTCGATCAGAGTATCCCCGAGTTATTGTATATCGTCTTTGATACGCCTCAATACCAATGTCGATATGCATAAATTGAACATCTTCCTTTCTTATAAGCTCCAATTCGTTGCAATCACTGTTATCATCCGAACTCGAATACGAATAAAGTCTTGCACACATCAAGATTCATTCCGTTGTAACTATCTATCATCACCACGACATAATTTCCAATTCGCATATTCATTCTCATATCCCTAACTCGTACTTGAAAATCATGCTACCGACTTATCGTACTAACTCGAATTCGTTCTAACGATTCCTTCGTACTTACTCAACACGTTCCTAAATAAGTCTTCGTACCAACTCAACATAATTTCAAACGGGCCGACTATTTCCTCAATACAACATTCCTTCGTTATGCTCAGCCTATCGTTCGACTTATACTTAAGGACTCCTCGTCTGATGTATCATCCATAGGTACGACTGTTGGCCCAATGATTGTATCATATTTTTGAATATGGTTAATATGTTAAGTTTAGCATTTCATTATCACTAATCTTTATACTATCACTATACCATTTCTACTTATACTTATACCTTTGGTGATATGTGCCTATTGGTTTACATATGAGTGATATGAGCTTATCTATCTTAAATTTAATTGGGTCGCCAAAATCAAAAGTATGTTTTTTTATTGTGGTCATTCAATTAAGTTTAATCTTTATGATATCACTAACATTTATGCCATCACCTTAGCACTTATACTTAAACTTTGCATAGTCCTAATGTGCTTTAACTTATCATACTTGCTACTATGTATATTGCTTTGTTCGTCTAACATGTATATGCAGAAAAGCAATAAACAAGATCAATGTGGACATATGCAATGAAGAAATCATGGTGGGCCAAAGACGACGGATCCCACAAGATTTTTCTGAACCACCCGACGACATCTCTGGAGCCACGCACCGGGGGTTCCGCTGCCCGGTCAGCGGACGGGGGTCGAGGGGGCAGCGCCCCTCGTCGGGGGTTCGGGGGCGAAGCCCCCGAAAGGTATTCAGTTTTTACAAACTGGATATCTTTGGACAGCTGCCGCCAAGGGAAAAAGCCAGCACCTATCAAAGGAAGAAGCCAAGCCGTGCCATCATCATTTCAAGACTCTGAAGAAGCCTGCACCTGTCTAAGTATATCTGGAGTCTGTAATGAGTCTTAGGAATAATTGTAAACACAAGAAATGGATGGCAAAATCGAAAGCTAGGGCAGAAATAAGCCCAGGATCATTTTTGGTAGAAAACGGCATACCGACGGTATACCGGCGTATACCGACGGTATACCGGTTTTTGTTCACAGAAAGTTTCTGTTTACAAAATCGGCATACCGACGGCATACCGGTCCATACCGACGGTATACCGCTTCCGAAACGTTGAAATTCCAACGGTCGGATTTTCAGCCATTAATGATCCCAACGGCTATATTTCTAGCCGTTGTAATCCCAGACCGGTATACCGCCGGTATGCCGGATCATACCGGCGGTATGCCGGTTCGTGACTGAAAAGTTGCCTTTGGCTTCTTTTCAAGCTTTGGTTATAAATAGCCTTGAACCCCTTCATTCAAGGTTGATGCTTTGAGCCAAAAAAATTTCCAAACCACCAAAGCTTATCCACATACAACTCTACAAAGCCTTCATTTGCCATCTACAAATTGTGTTAGAGTTATTGAGTTGAAAAGTGAGATCTTCATTCTATTGTAAGGAGATCAAAACCTATTGTGAAAGGTTGAAGTTGGGGAGTCTTCGTATCCAAACTCTCGGTTGAAGTTGGAGAGTCTTCGTATCCAAACTCTCGGTTGAAGTTGGAGAGTCTTCGTATCCAAACTCTCGATTGAAGTTGGCGAGTTCTTCGGATCCAAACTCGTGTGTAACTATTTGCTCAAATAGTGGATTAAAGCCGGAGAGAGTTCCGGGACTGGACTGCCTCTTAGGAGGATACCAGGATATATCGGGTGTTGGTATTGTGTTTGCTTCTTCTCTTGCACTTATATTTTTAAATTGTCAATTAGCTTGTGCTAAGTGCTTGATTAGTTAGCTTGACCCTATTCACCCCCCCTCTAGGGTTCCTACAATTGGTATCAGAGCAAGGACTCTATTGTTAGGCTTAACATCCTTAGAGTAGATCCTTGTTATTTTTCTATGGCAACCTATTCCTCATCCTCCGATAAAGAGGGTTTTATTTCTAGTAGCATAGACAATCATGTTTCTTCTAAATGCAAGAAATGCTCTAAGTGGAAAGCCATGGCTAAACAATCCTTAGAGATTCTTGACAACCTTCATTCTACAAATGAAGAACTCTCTGAAAAGGTTATTCATTTAGAAGAAGCAAATGAGTTTTTGAGAAATGAAAACAATATTTTATTATCTAGACTTGATTCTCAAAACTCATCTTGTGTTTCTTTAAAGAGTTTGAATGAGGCTTTAATTTTGAAAATCAAATCTCTTTCCTCATCAATAGAAGATCTTAAGAGGCAAACTCATGAGCTAAATCATTTGCATGATTCTTCTATTGACACTTTAAAGAAACAAAATGATGTTTTTATCTCTAGAATTGCTTTATTTGAAAAAGAGAATGATATTTTAATTGCTAAATTTGATTCTCTTACTTGCATGCATGATGATTTGCTATTAGAACATGATATTCTTAAAACCAAATCTTCTCATGCTCACTCTAGAGATATTCATTATTCTAGTATGTCACATGTTCATAATCATACTCATTTCGATACATGTGCACACACTAGTATTAGGTGCTTCTATTGCTCTCGTATTGGACACATGAGCTTCACTTGTCCTATTCGTAGGAGTTTTTCTACCAATGCTAGAGTAAATAGTATGTGGGTCCCTAAAGCTAATAAATGTGGATCCAAGTTTATTTGGATACCAAAGTCTTCATCTAATGTTTTAGGTGAAGCTTCTTGTATCGGGACATAGCACCAAGGAGCGTGTTGGTGGTTGCAAAGCTCAAAGGTCATCTTCCAAGCAATTGCACCAACACAAGCGTGGCCACTAGAGCCACTTTGGTAACATGCTAAACGATTCTCTTTAAATTGTTTATATTTGTAGAATCTAGCATGTTTCTCTTGATGTCTTGCTACTAGCTCACATTGATGTCCTTTAGTTGTCTCTTATATAAATCAATGTGAGATTTAATACTAGCATGCTTAGTTAATTTTCTTATTAATTCTTTTATCTAGCATGACTAGTTACTCGGCTTAAATGATTAGTTCACACTATGTAGTTTATCACTCATTTTCTATAAGTGTGACACATTTGATTTATGCATGCTTGTTATTCTTGATTTCTATTTTATGAAGCATGCATATCACTCTAGTCCATAGGAGCTTGATTTTGATTTGAGTTAATATGATTTTAACTCTCCGTCTTTAAAGTTTTTGAAATAGTTACTTCTTGCCGGTTTGTATTTAATATGTAGCATTTACTTTAAATCGGTATTTGTGAATATATATATGTTTAGCACAAGCTTCTTATCACTTGACAAGTATACACTTATACTTCCATTTTAATCTTGTGCTTACATAATATATTCATTATTGATTCTCATACTTTATCTTGATTATCTTCTTGAGAATCAATTATATCTTTGCCTAATGAAGTTTATTTATACATGCTTTTAAATTTGTGATAGTTTTTCAAATATTCATTAAGGATACATGACTATATTCATTAAATTTCTATTTACATGTAGATCATGTATTTCTTATGTTTATATATTTTTTTGTATAAATATCTTTATGTGGGCATATGAGTTAAGCTAAAGTTTTATATTGACTTGAAGAGTATTTAAATATACTTTTTACCTTCAAACTTGTGCTTATCTCATACCTTAGCTATTGATTCCTTTGACCAAATTCATTCTTCTTAAATCAATTAGCTTCCTCCTTAAAGTCTTCTTTTGATGATATCTTCTTGACTTTTTGGTTGGCATTATGGATACATGTTCTTAATTGGTTTTTGATCTTTTCATGTATGCCTATTCGTGATATATATAGTTTCATATATATTAGTGATTCCTAACTTTTGATATTTATTTGTTTTATACCTTTAAGTTAGGATGTTGAGAGAGAATATTTGTTTATGCCTTGCACTTGACTATTTATGGAAGTTCTTTTAAGGATCACATGGTTTTGTGCTTTGTCTTGTTTTTATATTTACATCCATTTTTAGTGCACATTTTCAAATCGATATCTTCTATATATATACTATGGTGCACTATGATAGCTCTTTGAAAAATGTACTTCTTGATATCTTTAGCATTTAGCTTTTTTGATCTTAATGATCTTTCTTTGCTCATTCCTTGGGTTTATGCTTCTTTTTGAATTATTGTTGTCCAATGATGTTTTTGTAGCACATGAGAATACTTGTAATTGTTACATCATATTTCTCATGAATTTAGCTACTTTGGTTTGAGCTTTTGTGTTGAGATTTTCCATTTCTAGAGAATATACTTACTTCATAATGGTTTTAATATCTTGCATTCTCTAGATCGATATATTATTTCATTATCTTGGACCAATCTCAATACTTGGAAAATAGATTTATTTTATTATGTTTTCATGAGTACCTCTTTTGATCTATACTTGATAAGAGATTGATTCATTTATTTTTCATCTTATGCTCTTATCCTTGCTTAGTAAAGAGTCTATAAATCATTTTGTTCATTCAAAATGTATTGCCTTCTTTGTGAACTCTATGCTTGAGCAAGTATCTTTAGTGTTAGTGACTTAAGATTAAATGAGCACCTTTATCTTGTTAATGGCCTATCTCATTAATCTTAATTAGTTATGTAGCTTGCTTATTTATGATATATTGTTAAGCTATATAATTTGGTTCACTTCCACTCATCTAGCTATCGTTTTTCTTTTCAATCTATATATGATATGCCAGTTTACATAAACAAGATCTGTGATTCTTCTAAATATAATTTGTATCATATTTTAGATACATATGTTTGTTCTCCAAAACTAGTATTACAAATTCTTGATAAGATCTTGTTTTCTCTTGGAGGTTTGTGATTCCTTTCTTTAAGTCTCCTTCCTTATTAGTCATTAGCAAGTATCTCTTAAATTTCTCTCACTTTTGAGTCATGATTTCATCGTATTATCATTTACATCTCTTCTTTATTATGTTTGCAATCATTTAAATGAGAATGACTCTTTTCCATATTTTTTATTATTTTATGAGATCTTATCATAAATATGGATTTGGAATTTTCTTTATGAGATTTGTTGGATCATGTTTAATTTGTTTATTTTTATTGTTAAAAGATCCTATTAGTTCAGTAGTCCTATATTATCTTATTATGTGATTATCAAACTAATTTATTTACTCTACTTTGACTACTCATGGATTGCCACATATGGGGCTTTGCTATTTGAACTTTATGGTTTATCATTTACCATTAGCAAGGTTTGGATTTTACCCGTTGATGGGTACATATGTGATAAAACATATCTAGTCCATGCAAAGCAATAAATTGATTGATTATTTCTCAATTAGATAATCATGGACATGATGTTTGAATTTCATTTTTATTTTATTTTTGAGCTATATTATGTCTATTATCATGATTGTTCTTAATTGACTTTTCTCTTTTTCATGATGACATTTTCTCAAAGGATTACATACATTAATCTATCATATTTAAATATGAGATTCTTCTATATAGACTAATGTATGCCATCTTTTGATTATATGTGCTTTATTGGAATATTCTTTTGATTTCTCATCTTTAGTGGCTATTTATTGGTTATCTCTTCTTGACTAAAGATGATATTTTTCGTCTTTTGACGATATTGTAGCCTTATATGCATCGAGCAAGGGGAGAAATCCATAGTTGATTTACCCCTAGATTTTGTAGTTATCTATTTTATGCTATAAGTGCTTTGGAACTAGATACGCATATTTTGAGGGGGAGCAAATTAATTGATTCAATTCATTTATACCCTTTAATATGTCGTATACATAGTTTATCATGGACCCATATTTTCTTCATTTTCATATCTTATTGATTAAGGTCATGATATTTTTATTTTTGAGGGGTTTATGAGAGTGTATGTGATTGTCCTTATTATCTTATCTCTCCCTTTCATATGGGTTAAATATGTCATCTTGATAATATTAACTTTCAGATCTTATCTTGATGAATATTATGCTTTCGTTGATTTGGCTTTTTTTTCATGCTTAATTGATTTGGCTTTCCTTGTTGAGGACCTATCCAAAATTTATAATTTTTATCTACTTTGGTAGTACTTTGAGGGGGAGCATTCAAGTCAACTGAATTTCTCCTTCTCAAGTATTTTTCTCCTTTACCTTCATGTTTATCTAAAGGGTATTCATATAGCATGATAAGGTAATTGAGTTCAAATGCATGAACTTGGATAAGCATATAGATCTTGCAAATAATGAGATCACTTTATATCAATTGCAATATTTTACATTGATCATTCTTTTATTTTGTTCCACTATTTATTTGTGGACAATTATGATTATTAATGGTTTCTTTGATCAATGTTTCAAGTTTACATCCTTTCAATTGGTATCAAGTTTATTTAATTTCATATCTCAACTGGTATCTATTAGTTGCAATTATCTATTCCTCATGGCTTTTGTTTGAAATCCTTTATTTCATAGTTCTTTTCCAAAACTGGAGCAATATTTCATATCCTATTGTGTTTTGGACTTATTCCTTGGATTTCAAGTTGGTAAACTACTTATTTCTTGCTTTTCAAATACTTTTAGTTTTACCAACCATATTGTGTTTTGACAAGCATTTTTTATTTAGTACTCTACACTTGTCTTTACACACTTCTCCCATTGTTTTTCATTAGTATATCTTGATCATGATTGTCTATAAGTTCCCCATGCTCTGATTTCTATGCTTGAGATTGATTTCATTTTATCTCTTAGTACGGGGGAGCCTATTTTTGATCATGTCAAAGGGGGAGAAGTAAGTTTAAGTATGCTTTTATAAGTAATCTAAGTAGTATGCTTTTAGTGATATTGCTTATGTCTTTTGTATATTAGTGATACTTGCATCTATTGTGTTCATACTAAACTTAACCGATTTGCCATAATCAAAAAGGGGGAGATTGTTGGCCCAATGATTGTATCATATTTTTGAATATGGTTAATATGTTAAGTTTAGCATTTCATTATCACTAATCTTTATACTATCACTATACCATTTCTACTTATACTTATACCTTTGGTGATATGTGCCTATTGGTTTACATATGAGTGATATGAGCTTATCTATCTTAAATTTAATTGGGTCGCCAAAATCAAAAGTATGTTTTTTTATTGTGGTCATTCAATTAAGTTTAATCTTTATGATATCACTAACATTTATGCCATCACCTTAGCACTTATACTTAAACTTTGCATAGTCCTAATGTGCTTTAACTTATCATACTTGCTACTATGTATATTGCTTTGTTCGTCTAACATGTATATGCAGAAAAGCAATAAACAAGATCAATGTGGACATATGCAATGAAGAAATCATGGTGGGCCAAAGACGACGGATCCCACAAGATTTTTCTGAACCACCCGACGACATCTCTGGAGCCACGCACCGGGGGTTCCGCTGCCCGGTCAGCGGACGGGGGTCGAGGGGGCAGCGCCCCTCGTCGGGGGTTCGGGGGCGAAGCCCCCGAAAGGTATTCAGTTTTTACAAACTGGATATCTTTGGACAGCTGCCGCCAAGGGAAAAAGCCAGCACCTATCAAAGGAAGAAGCCAAGCCGTGCCATCATCATTTCAAGACTCTGAAGAAGCCTGCACCTGTCTAAGTATATCTGGAGTCTGTAATGAGTCTTAGGAATAATTGTAAACACAAGAAATGGATGGCAAAATCGAAAGCTAGGGCAGAAATAAGCCCAGGATCATTTTTGGTAGAAAACGGCATACCGACGGTATACCGGCGTATACCGACGGTATACCGGTTTTTGTTCACAGAAAGTTTCTGTTTACAAAATCGGCATACCGACGGCATACCGGTCCATACCGACGGTATACCGCTTCCGAAACGTTGAAATTCCAACGGTCGGATTTTCAGCCATTAATGATCCCAACGGCTATATTTCTAGCCGTTGTAATCCCAGACCGGTATACCGCCGGTATGCCGGATCATACCGGCGGTATGCCGGTTCGTGACTGAAAAGTTGCCTTTGGCTTCTTTTCAAGCTTTGGTTATAAATAGCCTTGAACCCCTTCATTCAAGGTTGATGCTTTGAGCCAAAAAAATTTCCAAACCACCAAAGCTTATCCACATACAACTCTACAAAGCCTTCATTTGCCATCTACAAATTGTGTTAGAGTTATTGAGTTGAAAAGTGAGATCTTCATTCTATTGTAAGGAGATCAAAACCTATTGTGAAAGGTTGAAGTTGGGGAGTCTTCGTATCCAAACTCTCGGTTGAAGTTGGAGAGTCTTCGTATCCAAACTCTCGGTTGAAGTTGGAGAGTCTTCGTATCCAAACTCTCGATTGAAGTTGGCGAGTTCTTCGGATCCAAACTCGTGTGTAACTATTTGCTCAAATAGTGGATTAAAGCCGGAGAGAGTTCCGGGACTGGACTGCCTCTTAGGAGGATACCAGGATATATCGGGTGTTGGTATTGTGTTTGCTTCTTCTCTTGCACTTATATTTTTAAATTGTCAATTAGCTTGTGCTAAGTGCTTGATTAGTTAGCTTGACCCTATTCACCCCCCCTCTAGGGTTCCTACAACGACTTCACGCATAATCGCTCAACTTAATTCGTCGAGGCATACTTGCATCGACTTCTATCGAGTCACTCCCATTCGAGTCTCGTTACTACTCCGTCCGTTGAGGATAAACATATCGTACCAACATAATCGTCTCGACAAAATCTATCGTAAGTCACCAAACGGCTTAACATAGCTATCGTTAAGTGGTATTCCATATACCACTCAGGATCGAGCCTATCGTTATCGATACAATACTTCGCTACACTTGCTCGCACAATTGGTATTGCATATACCACTAGAAATCAAGTCATTACTCGATATTACACTCCGCATAGGTCCGACATCTATTTCAACTTAACTATCCCGTGGCTATCTTTCCGACCCAGCTCTAGCGTTCTTCTTACTCGAGTTGAACAATAACTGGACCAACATGCCCAATCGTTAGCTCAAGTTCAACTTTTCATTCAAATCTGACCGTGTCTTAGCGATCATATCGATCACATACGCAATATTCGCTTATTTGAAGCTCAACGTGACATTCAGCCAACATACATGTTCACCTAATCAAACTCGACTTAGTGACCAACTCGACTCGTTACTATCGCATCCACGATTTTCCAATCTCGCTCATTGCAACTCGTACAATAATTTACTCTCGATACTTAAGGTTACAATCCCGTTCAACATATTGCTATCCATACGCATAGCCATACAACACGCATCGTACCATATCGACTCGTTGTACCGATGCAACGAACGATTCACGACTTGCTGTACTTTGTGCAACCGACAACACATAACCGTTCGCATACAATATAACACGTATCGCCTCACATATCGACCCGTTACACTTTATGCAACCAACAACACATATCTTTTCGCACTTCGAGCGACCAACAATACGTATTTCTTCGCACTTTGTACGACCAACAACACATCACTCCTCGTACTTCGTACGATCAATAATACGTATATCATTGCACTTCATGCAACCAACATCACCATATTTATTGCACTTCGTGCGACCAACATTCCATATCCTGTTGCACTTCGTGCAACCAATATTCTCCGATGGCACACAGAGATAGCGCGATAGTCACGACATACTTGAGGCAGACGTACTCACTTAATATAGACTTATTGTATGGAACATCCAATGTAGCGTCGAGCAGATCCGTAAGCCATGCGGTTGCGAAAATAACTTAGAGTCAACTAAATTCGATAGCGAAGCATCTGAGGGTCAAAGAGATTCGTGCACGGTCCAGAGGATGGAACCGCTCGGATACCAACTTGTCACGCCCCGACCCGGGAAATCGCTCGTCCTCGCTAGATTTCACCCGAATCATCGTCCTCGCTGGGGCGTGATGCCGTACGAGCCTAGAATTGCGCTCGTACAAGGCAAGATAACAGTTCACATAGTATTTTATCTCAAATTGATAACATAAGCAGCGGAAGGAAACAAAGTATAACATAAGAATCTCTTTTATTGATAACAAACTGAAGATTACAAAGGCTCTGAATAGCCCAACATATATGCCAATTGGCTACAACGCTCATGATCTCTCTAGCTCACAAAGGATTATATTGTTCCATACATTATGCCTCCTTATAGCCAACAAGTAGTCTTCGGTCGAACATCTCCATGTCGTAAGTCCGAACGCCTAGGCGGTAGCTCCTCTTGAACGCTAAGGACCCAGTGCCTCGGCGCATCCAAGCCAAGCTCCGTCCCGATCCGATCATAACCTAAACCTGCACACAAACTAGTGGGGGGATAGTGCTTTCATCCTCGCTTCGTACTGATCAAGACCCGCTCGCACCCAAACCAAACACTAAATATATTTAGTGAAACATGCATCTTAATTTGTGATCTTTCTATTTAGCCTTAGTATCAGCTTTATGGCAATATTCATGCATAGCAGCTTATCATAAATGAGTCTGTTATCGTGTCCCTGCGGCAGATACAGTTAGCCATAATATGAACATAAATATAGTGTGTGCTCCTCTTCGTCCCTTTTTGCCTAGCCTGTAATGGTTAGAACTTAACATAGGAATCATACAACTCACGTAACATTTCCAATCATAAACTTAGACAATATATAAGGGTCGCAGGCCCTGCGCCTGCACCCAACTCTCATCTCAGACCACCGGCCCTATCTATATGAATGTCACGGTGTTTCGTACCGTAATGGACTTGGCATCTCTTATGTGTAAGCCTATGATCGCTTCGATACGGGTTGCAAGCCCAATATCCGAAGGATCCCAAACTTACTGATATCATAGCTTATCACAACACTGGCCGGTCGCAAACCGTCCGAATGATGTGCACCATAAATACCAAAGATAATTCCCTCCTAGGCCGAACGGTCCCGGTGCCCCGGTTGTAACCGTCCGAGAGAAGCCGCACCCGTGTACGGGCCATCCGAGTCCATTGACCATACAATATGTACCATAGCATATAAGTCATATCGTTCCAACCAATCTCGTATTCCATAAACATAATCCTGTTCCATAAATATATTCGCGTATCATAAACGTAATCCACCATCCTTATCTCAAGCTCCGTCGGTGTTATGTCCCAACACATCCATATTGATGCACGACGCCCAACGGCTTAGTCATCTCGTATTCATATTCAGTGCGTACCATTCGTAAGTTGTTCTCATAGCCTAATTCCATAGTTACTAAGTTATTCCCTAGCTTCCGTGCACGAGGGCACCCTCAGCACCATAATCAATGTTCTACGCCTAGTGTTCAATGTTCTTGGAGGCATGCATGTGATGCACATCTCGATATTGTCTTTCAATGTTCTACCATCACCGTCCTACCGCGACTCGTACACTTGATGCACGTCGCTTCAATTGTTCGATTGTTCAATGTTCTATCTTAGTGTTCGATACATGCTTGGACCTTTCGTCGTCGAGCCATGCTCGCTAACTCGATAACATCTTACGCATACAATGATATATTTTATTAGACATGAAGGAATAGGGAGAGAGAGTCAAGAACCCGTCCACCTTAAGCCGATACGCTTTGTCGTTTCGCCGAGCTGAAGCGGCTCAATTCCATAACTTGGTTGCATAGCTAACTCTCAGACTTAGCCATTTTTTTTGAACTACTCGGTTGAGTTGGCCTATCGCGCCCATGCCACGATCCAAATTCCAGCATAAAGGCATAGCCTGCACACCAGATCAACTAAAATTAGCACTTGCTCGACGGGACTTATCCTTTGTATCGATTCGATCCATAGATTCCAATCGACTCAAAGCTTCATTTGGCCAACGTAACTCCAGCATCGATTCGTATCGATACTTCATCGGGTCAACGCAACTCTTCGAGTCAATGACTCATCATAATGTACCGTACTGAGCGGGGTATTACACCCCCCACTGTTGTTCCGACCGGCGCCGGTAGCCCAGCTGTCAAGACTCTCCCTGCCTCGGACCCTGCGTCGCTCCCCTGTATGTGTGCGATCACATCCGCCCTCTGCCAGCTCCTTCCGGGTGGCGTGCCGGCACATACGCCAGGCGATGGTCCCGAGCTCCAGAAGCTTCGTGGCCTCTCCTACTCCTCGGGAGACTCGCTCATAAATTGTGCCCCCGGGCTCTCCCACCGTTCACCACCTGGCACCCCCCTTGGCGCAACACAAAGGTGACATCCCATGCCCCTCACTTGGTATCGATATTGGTATCGAGGACCAGCTGTCCTGCGCGCTCACCTGCCCCCGTCGCTTCTCCACCCTCTTTCCCCCCTCGGGGGATGCGCCGAGACGAGCTGACGTCTCCTACCCCCTTGCGCGCACCCTAACCCCTTCTTAGCCCCTGTTCTCCTCCTCGGGAGATGCGTCGCACAGATCGGGCGCTTCCCACGCACATGCGCCCGGATCTCCTGGGCTGTCCAGCAGAGCGCTAGCTCGGATCACCCGAGCGCAACCTATGGTTTGTGCCGCTATCGAGGTGGCCTCCCCCTTCCATGTATGGGATTATGTGCCCCCCATTGGCGCAACCAGCGTCGAGCTCTGTTCCTTCCAGCCCTCCCGCCCATGCGATAAGTTGTGCCTCTTCTCCCATGTGTCAACCTTCGACGCCCCAACCATCGGGCGCAGGTTTCGCCTGCACGTTGGCGCATTCAAAGTCATGTGCCCCCTATAGCCGATGGCCTATTAGGACCCCGTATGGCGCTGACCGCGTCCTAGGTTAGACATCTGCGCCCATCCGCATACTCGATGATTAGCGCCGGCCTCATTGGCCAGCCGCTTCCGACATCGTTCCCGTAACCCCCTGGCGATTGACACCCCTTCCTTCGGCCTAGTTGGCGGAGCGCACCTCAACGCCTCTCCGGCGCTTGATGCCGATAGGTCGACGGGGGACACTCCTCCTGATGTCGGCATCCTCGAAGGCGGCCTGATCCTCCTTCCTCTTGTGCCCATGGGCCATTCCTCCTCCGCCGTTCCCGAACACTCCTCCAACTCGGACATTCCCCGTGCTGTGGCCCCTCCCGGAGCCACCTCACACTCGTTCATCCCTAGTACGACGGACCCCCCTCGTGCTCCCTCTTACACCGAGATTCTCTGACCACATGGGAGGAAGCACTTACCCCCTCCGGCGGGTGAGATTCAGCTTCCCGACGTTGTATTCTCACTACCTCCCGATGGATACCCCATCCGCGTCCCCTTCGCCGTGCTGGAAATTTTCTTCCTATCCACCTTTTTCAATAAAATGTTTGTCCACAAATTTGGATCCGGATGCCCAAAAATCTCCGTTGCTATAGAAGCGGTCACCGGGTGGGATCTCTCTACAGCCTATCGGGTCGCCCAACTTGACCCCAAGCACATGCTCCTCCACCTTTCATCCAAACCAGACTACTCATTATTCCGGGCCAAGGGCACTTCCAGAATTGGCACACAAACCGTTAAAATTGTTAAATGGTCTCCGAACTTTAACCCCAAAGCTGACTCAACAATCATATCAACATGGATCACCCTCCCCAACCTCTCTCTAGTTTGCTTTTTCGCAGATGCCCTCAAACGGATAGCCAGTTCCTTCGGGACCCTGGTAGCGATTGCAGAAGAAACCTGCAACCTCTCCAAATGCAACTATGCGAAGATATGTGTGGAGCTAGACCTCGCGCATGACCCTCCCAAACTCATTGATATTGAGCTCGGAGACCAAACAACCGCTAAACGTTGATTTATGATAACAACATCATCTTCTGTAAACAATACCAGATGAGCGACCATTCCATACAGCATTGCTACCGGGCCCACCCCGAGCTTAAGAAGACTAGCCAGCGCAACCCCCGCGCGCTGGTTGCTCAACATCACCCTGAATCTGAAAACCAGACTAAGCCCCCCAATTCTCCCCTTGTGATGGAAGATACAGTACTAATGTTTTGCTCCCGCCCGACCATCATGACTAATTCCGCTATCGTTCCATTCAATCCACATGTTATCTCACTCAATAACTCCTTTCAATTTATCACCTGTATTACTACGGACAATGCTTCCGACAAATTCCGAGACCCCTCCTCGTCCGTCCTCGGCAGAGATGTTCAGCAAGATTCCCCTCCTATACTCCACCCAGACGTCGACCGTGCTCATATCGAGCCATCCAACATCTCTACCCAAAACTTATCTGAGTTCATCATCTCCCACCCATCTGAGGACTCTCACTCTCCCCATCTTACCACCTGCCACCCTCATCAGCCTGTAAAGGCTCAGACAGAGTGCCACCCTGAGCAGAACTCCGAGACGACAATCCCCTCGACAGATGCAGGGGCTCTAAGGTCCCCTCCCCCTAAAACCATGGACGTGCAACCCAGCCTCAACCCTTCCTTCTGGAAAGCCAAGGAAGGGGGTTTCTGGCCAGTGGCCATCCCTTTAGCACCCCGGAAGGAAATGCTGACCCCGCGTTCACCGGCTGGTTCTGGCAAGCCAAGGAAGCGGGTTTCTAGGACCGAGGCAACCCCCTATACGCCCTGGAAGATAATAAAAATGAATTATTACCACCTGGCCAGAGATCCGCGACGGAACTAGCAATGCTAGCGGAGTCAACGGGTCCACTATCACACCCACCAAAAAAATTCCTCCAAAAAGAACAAAAACAAACAAAACCAGCTGACGGCGATGAAAACGAGGTCCGCCACGAAGCTTAGTCCCCTCCCCCACTACCCCATCAAATGTTTGACATCATCTCATGGAACGTTAGAGGTCTTGGGAACAAACCGACGCTGAATAGAATCCTCAGCCTCAAGAAAATTAATCGAATAGACCTCTTAATCATTATTGAACCAAAAATCCTCCAAAGAAGAATCAAAGCCACTCAACTCAAGCTTGGATTCCCCCATGCTATCTCAGGATGTAATGATATCTGGATCTTTTTTGTGCCAGAATTTAATTTTGGCATCATAAAAGATTCGCCTCAGGCTCTATCTTGTTGGGTAGAGCATCCGACCCTCAAGTCCCGCTCCATCCTTTCTGCCGTTCATGGAAGTTGTGACATCCCTGAACGACGAATGCTTTGGAATGACCTGTTGGAAGCCACCTCTACCTATCAAGGTCTTCCGTGGTTCTGTATCGGAGATTTAAATACGGTGTCTTGCAGAGAGAAGAAATCCGGGGGTCGCACGCCCCTCCCCCCAGTCTGCGATAGGCAACTTCAACAACTTCATCTTCCACAGAAACCTAACCTTCGTCCCCTTCCATGACAGTGCATTCACCTGGTACAACATGCAGGAGGGCCATCGCCGGCAGTACTCCCATTTGGATCGGGCGATGGTCAACGACAGCTGGTCTAACATGGGCTTGATCACTAACCTCTCTCATTTGAACTCTACAGAATCAGACCACTCTCCTCTTCTAATCAGGATCAACGACAACCACACCAGCACTAAAAAAGCTTTCCGCTTCCTCGATTTCTGGGGACATCATCCTCAATTCCAAAACGTGGTAAATGCCACTTTGAACTCAGTCTCGATACGTGACCCCCTGGCTCGGATGGCGGCCAAACTGAAAGCCACTCGTCAGGCTTTAATGTCCTGGAGCAAGCAGGCTTTTGGAGATATCTTCCTGGCTATTAAGGAGGCGGAGGATGACGTCACTCGTGCGGACCGCGTTCGCCATTCTCAGTTCTCCGGCTGCCCGCGCTAAGCTCAACCTTGCCAGAGCTCTTCTCAAATCTAGGCTTAAAGTGGAAATAGAATTCTGGAGGCAAAAAGCCAGATCGACCTGGGACACCGATGGCGACTGGAATACCAGATTCTTTCATGCTTGCGTCAAAGGCCGCAGAAATAAATTAAAATTACACCGGATATACGACGACAATGGCAACCTGATGGACCCGTATCAAAAAAAAGAGGGTCAGAGTGCCCCGGTGTTCCTATGTTGACCGCCAGCAAGCTATACGCATATAACTTGCTAACCACTGCCCTTATGGACTTGCCAACTCGCTGCAATTATGGTAGAGCTTTTCCAACGGAAGATTTACTCGTTCTAGTAGTAAGAGTGTCGAAAACGAGGTATTCAAACCTTGTTGATGTGGGGAAGGAGTTGGCATATTATTTCTCAAACAAATACTTCTTCGTTAGTGCTTGAAATGAAAAGTATGAACGCATGCGAACCGAGAAGAAGATTAATGCCTTTGATCCGTCTTTCTGCCTGCTGACATACTCTACTCTCTACTGTCCCCCTCGAATTTACGGTGTTTGCATTGCCTAATTATCCTAGTTGCCTTGGCTAGGCGGCAAGTTCGAATCTATTTTTGACCTAGGATATGTCTTAAAGAAGTTTTTTGAGTGAAAGATGAAAATGGGAGTCAGTTTTCGTTCAAGCACGAATTGATGCAGTTCCAGATCCCTTATAGCAATTAATTGGTGACCCACCAGGCCCAGTATCAGATACTACAGTTGATCTATCAAAAGCACTCGTGAGAGCACGATATCAGAAAGACTAGGCCCATAGCTATACTATAGTTTCTCATGCGAATCTCCAATCCCCATAATATGATTCAACGGCGAAGCAAGCAAAGTCACAGATGAAGGTAGGCGAATCATGATGCTCTGAAGGTAAGACAAACCAGTCATAAAGCACAAGGCGAGCGAAGTGAGCTAATACTGAATAATCAAAGTGAGGCTAACGCAGTGAGAAGGGAGCTGCGCAGTGAGGAGGGAGGCTAAAGGAACTTTGATTATATATATGTAGGGAAACATAACTAACAAATTTTGTTCTACCACTTTTTCCAGTTTCTAAATGTTTGGATAGCTTCTTCATATCTTTAGAGGAAGTTTATACACGAGCACTAGATGATAATAAGACTAATGAAGAATTAATAACTAGAATGAGAGCGGAATACAAAGACATTGTTCATAGTATGAAATCTGGTTCTTTCTTCCCTATGTTTCGTACCTGGTGGATTCCAAAACCAGTCTTTTATGAGCGCACAAAGCATATTTCAGTGGCCCTATCTTTAATGCACTTCATTCGAGAAAAGTCTCAGGCCGGACTTGACTGTTTTCTCCTTAAAAAGATTGTCAGAATATCATTATACAACTGCAACTGCCAGAAAGAAAGACGTACTAGTCCTGGCTAGCAATGGTCTTGGGCCGGGCATAGGTTTCAAGCAAGATAATGGCGATGATCAGATAGCTTTAAAACGGACTCACAGGCAGAAGCACTGGGACCAGACAAATACCCCTAGTAAAGGAAACTTACATAGCAACTACAATACCTGGTACAGAAAAGGCACAAGGGATTTCAATCACTTCATTCATGACATTGGACTACTTGATGCTGGTTACACTGGCAACACTTTCACTTGGAAAAATAACCTCCACTCCTCCCCCAACTCCTGGGCCAGGTTTGCTATGCCCCCCCGATATCCCTTTAGAGCGAAAGAGCTGCCTGGTGATCCCTAGGTTGCAGCACGTCCAGTCACCTCACGCTAAAACAGCGTATATTGAGACAAGAGCTTATTCTATCAAAGGGCCTAAGATGGCATTCAGTCTGTGGCGAAGCACATCTACTCTAACCTGTTCACTAAAGATCCGGTCGTTAAAGACGTTGCGCTACTGTCCGAGATCCCATCCCTCATCAGCGACAGCGAGAATGAGACCCTGTTGGCTACTCCTTCGGATGAGGAGGTCAAGGCGGCTGTCTGGTCCATTAAGAACACAGTGCTCCGGGGCCTGATGGCTTCAACGGCGTCTTCTTCAGGTATTATTGGGACATCTTAAAATCAGACTTTTTGGAAGCCACCATAGCCTTCTTCCAAGGGGCGAGATATCCCAATTCCATTTTTTGTACCAATATCATCCTTATCCCCAAGAAAGACAACCCGAAAACCTTCAAAGACTTCCGTCCTATCAGCTTATGTACCTTCACCAACAAGATCATTTTGAAGAACGTCGCCAATCGGATGTCCAATCTCCTCCCCAAGATCATCTCCGATGAGCAAAACGGTTTTGATAAAGGCTGGAACATCACTGACAACATTCTTCTCGCGCAAGAGATGATCACATGTATGAAGTTCCCGTCCAGAGGGGGGGAACGTTTCCATCAAACTGGATATGAAGAAGGCCTACGACCGTCTGGACTAGAAATTCATGATCTGGGTCCTCAGGGCTTTCGGCTTCTCTGAATCCTGGATTGACATCATCTTTAGATTCATCAACAATGCTTGGTTTTCCACCGTCATCAATGGCCATGCTGCGGGGTTCTTCCGATCCACTCGCGGGTAGGGGCGAGCAATTACCGACCGATACCGAAAAATCGACCGAATACCGATTAAAAATATTCTGAAAAACCGAACCTTAATTATGTACCGATACCGAATTGCCGAACCGACTAAATTACGGTTTGAGTGTAATACTATACCGAAAATACCGAACCGAACCGATTCACACACACACACACACACATATATATACACACATGCACATTTTTAATGTTGTTCATGATTAATTTTACACTACTCATTTTTATTTTATCTTTGTTTTGGTTGGTTTCCTAAAACTTGGAATGGATTTTAGTGGACTTGAATTATGTTAAGAATGCTAAGAATTGAGTTTTTGATCTTTTGAGGTTATGTTTTTGTGTTCTCATAGAATTTTGAAGTGAATTTTGGTTACTTAAACTTATACTAAAGATTAAACTTAGTGACCGCGTTTGATATTTTAAGCTTATTTTTAGGTGTTTGCGACTTGTTACATATTGTTCTAATAATTTTGATTAATTGTTTGGTTGGTAGAGGCTTAGCTTTAAAATTAATGCTTCCAAAAAAGTAAAAAAATATATATTATAGG
Source organism: Iris pallida (assembly GCA_029216955.1). NCBI lineage: Eukaryota > Viridiplantae > Streptophyta > Magnoliopsida > Asparagales > Iridaceae > Iris > Iris pallida. Next base: position 2,055,165 of record JANAVB010011000.1, on the reverse strand, counting down.
TTAAGAGATTCTACAATATTAAGTGTGTTAATTGATGTCACTACCACATTTCTAGTTTGAGGGTATTTTTGTCATTTTGGGGGTTATTTGAATTTATTATAATTTATTTGAATTTATGGGAATTTTTAGGATTTATTTTAGAATTGTTTGATTGAAGGTTGACTAGGTTGACTTTGACTAGCATCGACCTTGGTAGGCTAACCTAGAAGCTAACCCTAGTTGTGTTTGGACTTGGTTAGGTCATGCAACCCTAGTTAGACTAGAGTTGACCTACGGTTTAGTCTTTTAACTCAAGATTAGAATAGAAGGCTTTTAGACACAAGTCATGACTTGTGGTTTTGAACCATTATTTTTAACTAAGCCCAACCCATTAGCCACTAGCCAAACCCTAACCCTAATCCATTGTGGCCAGCCACCTAACCTAGGGATTCCCACCCTATAAATAGTCTCCTCCATTAGGGCTAGCCTCTTTAGGAAAGAACAAGTTTTAGAAAGAGGTATTTTCCCAACTTCATAAATTCCTAGAAAATCCAAATTAACTCCTTTTTCCCTCAAACAAATTGCAATAGGTTTTAAATTAAGTTTTCTTGCTGTTGGTATATTTATTTCTCAGTTTCATAGCAATTTGGTGGAGTTTGGGGAGCAAGGAGACACCCCTCTTTGAAGCTTTTTGAGGACTTGTGACACCATTAGGTAAATCACTAAAACTCTTTGTTAGATGCTGTTTTTATGCATAATAACCTTGATCTAAGGGTCCCCTAGCTAACCCTAGATTTCTGTAGGATTTTGTGTCCTTTTCGTGTCCTAAATGGACACGTATCAGTCCTAGTGTGATAGTGTTTGATGAAATGCCCCAATGGGTATTTCGATTTGGTTTTGGAAAAGATTCTGAATAGGAAATCGTATTTTTATGTGGATTGCATGTTCCTGACTGACTGGGAGTGATTTGGTGTCGTTTCGTGTCAGATTGGACATTTGGACACGCCGCGCGCGCATGGACTGCACTGTCCTGCTGCTCGGGGCAGATTGCTCACTGGTTAGGACACGAGGACACGTGAAACTCGACACACGCCTTGGGGCAGTAACTGACATGCCACGAGTCAAGTTTCAGATGACCACGTGGCGTGTCGAGGAAGAAATCACCATTGTACTGGTTTTGCACTAAGTCGTTCAGTCGACTTTTCGGCCATTGATACGGGCTTGGACACAGAGCTGGACACTTCGTGGACACGACTTAGGCACTTAGACACCTATCCTGATACCCCACCTAGCTACTGACACGACCACGAGACACTTGGACACTTGTGTTGTGTCCTAGACCTAGGTGCACACACGCACGAGGCAGTACACTGCTGTGCAGTGTCCTGTGCACTGTTTTAGTTTTTATTCGTGTGGACACGTCGTGTCACGATGTGGTGGACACGAGACACTTCCAATGACACGTGTACACCCTATATGTTAATTACCAACCTTTAACTTCGTGTCTTAGTTTATTTTTATGTGTCAAATTTATTTACCCTAAATTTCTGAAACTAAATCATTTCCTGTATTTCCAGATTTTTGAATTAGAGTTTGGCAGTTGATTTGACCTAATTAATAATGTTATTAGCATGGTTTAAGTCTCTAAATTAGTTCTCATACTTATAATCTACTTGGGTTTCAATTTTTGTGTGAATTGGTTGATAATTGAATTCGAAATGGGGTTTTTGAATCATGGGACTGAACTGTCCAAAACTGAACTGTGATTTTGTTAATGAATTGATTCTTTCCTTTCCTTCCCTGTCCAGAAATAGACTGCCCCGCATATCACTCTTGTACACACACAGCAGCACACTCAATTACCTGTGACACACACTCTAGTATAGACATATTCCGATTGACAGTACCCCCCCCCCACAGGTTTATGTATGTAAACACACACACTCACAATCTCATATGCAAACACTCACACATATTTGCTACTCTCATGCCTATATACACACATGCCTTCCCTCTCTCTATATACACATGTATGTATATATTGTAGGAACGAAATAGTAAAGCACAATACTCTAGAGGGGGGTGAATAGAGTTGGCAGCGGAATAATGCTAATTAAAAAAATGTTAGCAGCAAGATCACAGAATAATAATCACAACTAAGTAATGTAAAGGCAGAGATAAGAAAGCAAACGCAAAGACAGCGATGTATACTGGTTTCCCTCTGTTGAGGACTAATCCAGTCGGTAGAACTCTTGCTACCAGTTGAATCCACTATTGGCAAAACCGCAAGTTTTCTTACGAAGTCCTTGCAACTTTTACAACACGAGCTTTGATACGAAGAACTCGTCCAACTTCAATTGTGAAGAGGTATTCTTCTAATCAAGCCTTCTGATTACAATCACTCAGAAATTTCTAGACCGTACCGCACTGGCAAATCGACTAGAGGATTGTAATTGGCTTGGAATCTGAAATTTAAAGCTCAAGAAAACTCTTTGGAAGACTGAAAGCTTTAGATAGAGAGAAGATTAAAAGTGAATGAGCGAGTTAAAAAGATCGAAATCCTTCTCTATTTATAGGAATTCCAAAGACAGAATTTTGGCAGAATTCGGGCAAAACTCGATGAGGAAATCTCGGTCAAATCTGCAACTGCAGGAGGACCAAGTTCCAGTGAATTCAAAAATCAAAACGGCCACTAACCGAACTCTGGCCGAACTCTGGACGAGTTTTGTCAGGGTTAGGTTAGGTTTTTAAAAATAGATTTTGGAGATTTTTGAAAACCTTTTTGAAAACCTTTTTGAAGCTTTTGTTAATACGAATATTTTTCAAAACTAAGGACATTTTAAAAACATTTTGAAATCATTTTGGAATAGCCTATTTGCCAGTACGACTCGGTGTACAACGTATTCCTAGACTAAATAAAATAAAAAATACATTGCTCAAATAAATACAGACTCGAACAGGCAAATATTGCTTCAGTCTTGAACTGAGTAGATAGCCATTCTTGATCATGTCCAAGAGTCCGAGATATCCTGACTCATATATCCAGACAGACTTTGATCAATTATTAAAATCAGTTTGACCATATGACCAATGAGCCAACAATCTCCTCCATTTTGATAATTGACAAACTATGAATGATATAACATTTAAGCTTGAAATAAAATCAAAAATTGTTCATGTCCTGCATTTTCTCAAAAGAATGTTAGATATCTTTATTTTCTCCTCCGTTGTCACTTAGCAAAATAATTACAAAAGAGAAAAACTCCCCCGCAATCAATGCATAAATAACAAACAGTGAAGAAACATAAGAAAATAATCATGAAAAATTATGACAGATGGTAGAGACAGTAAAAAAAATAACATCACAGGCATGTATTTGTCTCAGGTAGTTAATAATGAAACATAGAATTATTTCACAGGCAGTTATTAAAGCAGATAAAGATGCTAAGTAAATAAACTGATGTGAACTATAAACTACTCATCTCATAAAGATAAAAAAATGTCCAAGAGACATAAAAATATCCAGTACAAGTCCTCAAAAGAAATACTGATAATAAAGTCTAAAAAGAAAAACTTGGAATGTCGGAGCATTTCCAAGTATACAGTAGATAATATCTAAGTCTCAAACATCAGATAACATATCACATATCCTCATCATCATCATCATCATCATCATCATCAGCATGACCGGCATGTCCAGAAGGACCAGCTGCAGAGGTACCAGCACCAGAAGGATGAGGAGGGACGCCAGTGTAAAACTCACCGACATAGTCTCGAGGAGGAGCACAGTCAGAACGGTACCAATCATATGCGTTACCGGGCTGAAAGTAGGCATGAACAGCCTCATCCTCACAGCGGTAACCAGAGAAAGCTGGATCTCTAGGAATGGAACCGGCAGAATGTCCAGTCTGGGCAAAACGAAGATCAGCTAAAGAATTTGCAATCGCCTGATAACGAGTGACGTCGCGGAACTCACATTTGCGGGCCATATCTGTCATCGAGATGTGTAAATCCGAAAGGTGCTGGTGTATGCCCTCAAATGTCATGGCATACTGCTGAGGAGGTGGAGGAGGTAGAGCAGTAGCAGGAGCAGTAGGAGGAGCAGCAGCAGTCATACTGCGACGAAATAACTTCAGAAACTTGGGCTCAGGGTCTTGAGTACAAGTTGATAAATCAATGTCGAAATGCTGAAAGATGCGTGGGAGAATCATCGCATAAGAGAGATTTCTATCTCTTGCACGACAACGTCCCATCATCTAGATAATGGTCTTAGGGGCAAAAAATGGAATCCCCTTAAGAATGTGGTACATAGCAGATAATTCAAGAGAAGTGACATCATCCTTTGAAGTAGATTTCGGAAGGAGAGTGGAGTAAATGATACGGTGCAATTCATAATTAAACAAGTTCAAGTTGTTTGCCTTGAACTTTCCAGAGCAAACTCGATCAGGTGCACAGAGTTCCACTTTGAAACTAGTAAGTGTCGTGCCGTCGGAGAGATCAAATTCAGTGATATCAACAAGCGGTTCACCTTCGTTGGGAATACCAAGGATTTTCGCTAAGACAACATCATTGAAATTGATATCTAATCCTCCAACACGAGTACTTACGTCAAACGTATTTAATATGATATTGCAGTAGAACAGTCTGATGGCATTAGTTGCTATTGGGAAACAAAGTTTAACAAAATATTGTAACCCTAATGCCTCAAAGAAAGGGCGGTGTTCTGGAAACACAGTCCACTTGATGTGAGCGCCTGTGCATATGGATCTCATGGAGAAGTCTCCATACCACAGTAGGGCTTGATCTAGGGTTTGAAAGTAAAACCCGTCGAATGTGCCATCGCTAGATTGGACTGGTGAAAAGAAGGAATCCGTGGGTGGATTCGAAGATGAACCTTCCTCACTAGGATTGGTTGTCTTCTTCCTCTTGAAGGGGTTAAATCCCTTAGGTGCCATTTGTACAATAAAATTTAATAGCATAAAATTGAAAGGAGGGGAAATAAGGAGTTATACCTCCCGAGATTCGAATATGTTGTAGAGAACAACGAACTCCGCACGAATCCAAAGTTTGGATTGATTTCACCACTTGGATTGGAAGAGAAGGGGTAGTGAAGAACTAGGGTTAGGGCTGCTCTCGCGTGGCTGCTGTTGCTATTTTGATATAGTTTAGAAGCAATAAAAAAGAAAGGCTCTCGGGTTCTGGTTATATAACCTGATACCTTCAACCGAACTCGGGCCGAATTCGGTCCGAAGTCTGGCCGAATTCGCCTGGGATTGGTTTGAAACACTTTCTTTTTCATTGGCTCATTTCAAATATTTAATTCAAAGATTAGTAATTTTGACATTAAAATAATATAATTAATGTTATTTTATAAATTAAATTTTGTTACACAGCGACTGTTTCAGATTAGCTGTAGGAGTACTGTCCCAGCTGGCGGAGGTTCACTGGGGAACTCTTAAATACCGCTTCGCTTCAACCGTAGTTTTGTGACAGACAGACTCTTTATTGTCTTGTCTCTAACACAGTTTTTGCATATTGAAATAAAATCATAAAATAAAATTAATTAACATTATTGACGTCCAAAATTCCTAATTCTCGACGTAAATAATTGAAACGATCTTCTGCTAGAGGTTTTGTGAAAATGTCAGCTAATTGATTCTCAGTATCTATGTACACAAGGTCAATATCTCCATTTTGATGATGATCTCTAAGAAAATGATGTCGGATCTCGATATGCTTAGTACGAGAATGACATACTGGATTCTTAGTCAAATTAATAGTGCTCGTGTTATCACAGAAAATGGGAATATGTGTATAAAATAAATCATAGTCTTCTAAGGTTTGTTTCATCCATAAAATCTGAGCACAACAACGTCCTGCGGCGATATACTCAGCCTCTGTTGTTGATAGGGCTACTGAATTTTGCTTTTTACTAAACCATGAGACTAAAGCCTTGCCTAAGAAATGACATGTGCCACTGGTACTTTTTCTATCAACTTTGCATCCAGCAAAATCTGCATCCGAGTAACCAATAAAGTCAAAGGACTTAGTTTTGGGATACCATAAGCCAACAGAAGAAGTGCCCTTAAGGTATCGAAAGATACGCTTAACTGCGCACAGATGTGATTTCTTTGGATTAGCTTGAAAACGTGCACACAGGCAAACACTGAACATAATATCTGGACGACTAGCAGTTAAATAAAGTAAACTACCGATCATACCTTGATACTTACGTGTGTCGACCGGCTTGCCTTGTTCATCAATATCAAGCTTTGTTGAAGTTGCCATTGGAGTGCCAATTGGTTTGACATTGTCCAGATCAAACTTCTTTAGCAAATCTTTTGTGTACTTGGCTTGATTTATGAACGTCCCATTGTCAGTTTGTTTGATTTGCAGTCCTAGAAAGAATTTCAGCTCTCCCATCATGCTCATCTCAAACTCATTCTGCATACACTTAGAAAATTCTTGACACCGAGATTCATCAGTAGATCCAAATATAATATCATCAACATAGACTTGTATCAAGAGAAGCTTACCATTAAAGGACTTAATAAAAAGTGTAGTGTCAACCTTGCCTTTTAAAAAACTGTTGTCAAGTAGAAAAGAGCTTAGACGATCATACCAAGCACGAGGGGCTTATTTCAGACCGTATAAAGCTTTCTTCAACTTGAAAACATGATCAGGGTTTTTAAAATCTGTAAAACCTGGAGGTTGTGCTACAAAAACTTCTTCTTTTATAAAATCATTTAAAAATGCAATCTTGACATCCATTTGAAATAATTTGAAATTATGAAAACATGCAAATGCACATAACATGCGAATGGATTCTAATCTCGCAACTGGGGCATAAGTCTCATCGTAGTCGATACCTTCTTTCTGATTGTATCCTTGAGCTACGAGTCGAGCCTTATTACGAGTCACTAAACCATTCTCATTCAGTTTATTTCAAAATACCCAACGGGTACCAATGACCGGATGATCAATAGGCTTGGGAACAAGTTCCCAAACTTGATTCCGTTCAAATTGGTTTAATTTCTTTGCATAGCATCTATCCAAAAACTATCACTACATGCTTCATCAATAGTTTTGGGTTCTAGCTGTGAAAAGAATGCAACACTAGAAACAATATCTCTACTGGATGTACGAGTACTTACACCTTTGGTAATATCACCAATTACCAAATCCTTTGGATGATCAGCCATAAATTTTAATCATTTCGACAGACTCTGGAGGTAGCTGGTTCCTGGATCTTCTCTAGGAGGATCAGCTAGTGCCGAGCTTGGTTGAGAATCAACTGTTGTTGAGCTTGGTACAGTTGGATCTTCGTCATTATTATCGATAGTCATTTGATTCAGTTAATCAAAAGTGACGTTGATTGACTCTTCAATGATCATGGTTCGTTTGTTGAAGACTCTGTATCCTTTGCTCTTGGCCGCATAACCTAAAAATATACCTTCATCGGCATTTTCGTCAAACTTTTCCAAATTGTCTTTTGTATTAAGAATAAAGCATTTACAACCAAATATTCTAAAATATGAATCAGATGGAATTCTATCAAACCATAACTCAAATGGAGTCTTCTTCGATTTGGGTCGAATTAGAACTCTATTGAGAACAAAACAAGCTGTATTGACAGCTTCAGCCCAGAAATATTTGGGTAGACTAAACTGGTTTAACATTACTCTGGCCATTTCGGATAGAGTTCTGTTCTTACGTTCCACAACTCCATTTTGTTGTGGAGTCCTAGGGCAGGAGAACTCGTGTATAAAACCGTGTGTGTCACAAAATTACTCAAACTCTGCATTCTCGAATTCGCCACCATGATCGCTTCTAATACGAGTGATCATGTAACCTTTTCATTCTGGACTTTCTTACAAAAGGCAACAAATTCGGATAATGCATCATTCTTGCTTGTCAAGAAGTATACCCACGTGTATCTAGAGTAATCATCTACAATTACAAAATCATATAGCTTACCTCCGAGGCTAACAACTCCGCTAGGACCAAATAAGTCCATATGTAGCAATTGTAGAGGTCTAGTAGTACATACTGCGTTTACTGAATCCTTCTTGGATCTGGTAGCTTTGTTCTTTTCACATTAGCTGCATACCGAATCCTTCTTGAATGTTATGTCTGGTAAACCGCGTACTAGCTTCTTTGTGGATAATCTTGAGATTGTGCCCATATTTGCGTAACCAAGTCTCATATACCACAGATGACTCTCATCACTTTTAGCCATTAAGCATCTACCTGAAATGTTAGTTTCTTCCAACAAATAGAAAACATATATGTTGTCTTCCCTGATACCTTCAAAGATAGTACTACCAGTTGAGCTATCAACTATAGTACATTTGTCTTTGCCAAAGTTGATACCATAACCATGACCAGCTAGATGACTTACGCTGAGTAGATTATGTTTCAACTCGGTAACCAGACAGACATCCTTAATCACAGGATAGGGAGACTTACCAACATCACCGATACCAATGATATACCCTTTCAAGTTGTTACCGAAGGAGACATAACCTTCCTTCTTTTTCTTCGATAGTGTTACAAATAATGTAGCGTCACCGGTCATATGCCGTGAACAACCGCTGTCGAGGATCCATTTGCTTTTAGCATGTAAAAGGTGTTCCACCTACAAAACAGTTTGCAGATGAAACTTTTGGTACCCATTTCTTGTAGGATCCTGAAATGTTAGCCTTTGGTATCCATGCATAAATATTTAAATCAACAAGCTTTCTGATTCTACATGCAGATGAAATATGACCAATGAGGCCACAATAATGACATTGTGCATGTTTAGTGTTGAAAGCTGAGTGATGTGTACGGTTGGTAGGTTTAGGTTTTCTAGTATAGAAGAAAGCATACCTATAATCCTATTTGGGCTTAACCTTTTGGGATAAAGGTTTGATAGGGTTAGGTCTGACAGTGTTTGGCTTGGGAATGTTCCGATTTTTCGGTAAGTGACACGTGTTAGGGTAGGAAGCAGCAGTTTCAGGCTGTTTTCCTAACCTAATTTCCAATCTTTTGGAAGTGTCATACAACTTAGTATAATCAGAAGTGAGTATTTCCATTCTGATTTGTGCACTTTGAAGACTTTTCTTCTCTTTAGAAAGTTCTTCTTTCAGTTGGTCAATAACCTTGTCTTTCTCTTCAGATGACTTGGTAGTCTCGTGTAATAAGAGCTTAATAGAGGAAAGCTCACCAGACTCACTAACATTATTTCTAACCTCAGCTAGTAGGTTGGTAAGTCTTCCTATTTCTCCTTTGTACTCTTTGAGTACCTTCTTAGAGGTCTGATATTTACTACGCAGTTTCCTGTAATCACTTATCAGTTCACTGAAGGCATCTCCTAATTGCTCAAAGGTGAAGTCATCATATGTACCAACTACAGGTTCAGTAGGTACCTGATCGGATGCCATAAAGCATACGTTTGTAGCGTCTTCTGATTGTTCATCTTCTGAGTCGCTGGCTTTACTTTCATGCCATATGCTGGTGTTGGCATATCTCTGAGATGTTGATCTCTTCAGGTTCCCTTTTTCAAACCTGTTGCTCTTCTTGCTTGATGATGAGTTTTTAGGACAATCCTTCTTCATGTGTCCCTTCTTCTTGCAGCCATAGCAGACATCATCATTTTGATACCAGTTGTTGTTGCTATTGTTTTCTTTGGCTTTCTTCTCATATCTCATGAATCTTTTGAATTTCCTTGCTAGGAGTGCTTGATCTTCAGCATCAGATTCACTGCTGTCTGAATCACCTTCAGCAGCTTTTCTGTGCTGAGCCTTGAAAGCGATCGTCTTCTCCTTTGGTGCAGGCTCTTCAAAATCTTGTAGCTCCAGTTCATGAGTGAGTAGCTTACCCATGAATACTTCGAGGGACATAGTTGTGAGGGTCGTTCCCTTCAATGATCGCAGTAGCCTTTGGAATCCAGTTCTTGGTAAGTGCTCGCAGGAGTTTGCGAATCTTTTCATGGTTACTGTACTCTTTGCCTAGGGAGGACAAAGGATTTACAATATTCAAGAATCTTTCGAACATCTGAGTAACTGTTTCGTTGGCTTCATCTTGAACACCTCATACTCTTGAGTAAGTCTGCTGACTTTTGATTCTTTGACTTGAGTCGTGCCTTCATGTGTGACTTCAAGAAGCTTCCACACTTCATTAGCAGTTGTGCAGATAGATACCCTGTTAAATTCAGTTCTGTCTAAAGCACAAAATAAAGCGTTAATAGCACGTGCGTCAAGACTGGCCTTTTTCTTTTCTTTTTTTGTATATCTGTTATAGGGTTTTTTAACTAAAACTCCATCAACATTTATATGAGGTGGCTTTTGATAGCCATCAATAACAATAGACCATAAATCAAAGTCAAGAGATTTCAAGAAGAAACTCATCCGTGTTTTCCAATAGGTATAGTTCGTACCATCAAACAGTGGAGGTCTGTTTGTGGCCTGGCCTTCACTTGTGAATTTCACAGTTGCCATGTGTTGTGTTGTGATCTATATAACAATTAATTAAATGAATAAATAATTGCAATCTTACCTTGCTTTACCTGTAACACCCGCTCTGATACCAATAGTAGGAACGAAATAGTAAAGCACAATACTCTAGAGGGGGTGAATAGAGTTGGCAGCGGAATAATGCTAATTAAAAAAATATTAGCAGCAAGATCACAGAATAATAATCATAACTAAGTAATGTAAAGGTAGAGATAAGAAAGCAAATGCAAAGACAGTGATGTATACTGGTTTCCCTATGTTGAGAACTAATCAAGTCGGTAGAACTCTTGCTACCAGTTGAATCCACTATTGGCAAAACCGCAAGTTTTCTTACGAAGTCCTTGCAACTTCTACAATGCGAGCTTTGATACGAAGAACTCGTCCAACTTCAATTGTGAAGAGGTATTATTCTAATCAAGCCTTCTGATTACAATCACTCAGAAACTTCTAGACCGTACCGCACTGGCAAATCGACTAGAAGATTGTAATTGGCTTGGGATCTGAAATTTAAAGCTCAAGAAAACTCTTTAGAAGACTGAAAGCTTTAGATAGAGAGAAGATTGAAAGTGAATGAGTGAGTTAAAAAGATCGAAATCCTTCTCTATTTATAGGAATTCCAAAGACAGAATTCTGGCAGAATTCGGGCAGAACTCGATGAGGAAATCTCGGTCAAATCCGCAACTGCAGGAGGACCAAGTTCCAGAGAATTCAAAAATCAAAACGGCCACTAACCGAACTCTGGCCGAACTCTGGCCGAACTCTGGCCGAACTCTGGCCGAGTTCTGTCAGGGTTAGGTTAGGTTTTTAAAAATAGATTTTGGGGATTTTTGAAAACCTTTTTGAAAACCTTTTGAAGCTTTTGTTAATACGAATGTTTTTTAAAACTAAGGACATTTTAAAAACATTTTGAAATTATTTTGGAATAGCCTATTTGCCAGTACGACTCGGTGTACAACGTATTCCTAGACTCAATAAAATGAAAAATACATTGCTCAAAGAAATACAGACTCGAACAGGCAAACATTGCTTCGGTCTTGAACTGAGTAGATAGCTATTCTTGATCATGTCCAAGAGTCCGAGATATCCTGACTCATATATCCAGACAGAGTTTGATCAATTATTAAAATCAGTTTGACCATATGACCAATGGGCCAACATATATTATATATGAATATCATATATGTATGTAATGTATATATGTAAAGTAATGTATATACAATGTAGGTGGCCTACACATATGTGTATATATGATTTGAGCCTATATATATATATATATATATATATATATATATATATATATATATATATATATATATATATATATATGTGTGTGATGGTTCCAAATGAATATAAATTATAACCTAATATGATGTATATAAATATGCATATGTATATCTATGTAATATTGAATGCCTAATGTAATGTATCTAAATAAATAGGTATATTGATAAATAAGTTAGACATGTTGAATGTATGCTAGTTATATAGCATATAGCTATATTGTGATAATGTGATATAGTTGGGATAGGCTTGGTTCAGGCTTGCATAGCCTTGTAGTGGTGTGTACTAGCTAGTATAGGCTTGTATGACCTAGTATAGACTAGTGTAGACTAGTAAGACCAATTTAGACTTGTTAGACCTAGTTTGACCATAGTTGACCTAGTTTGACTTCTAGGGTTGACCAGAGTTGACCAGGAGTTGACTTTGGCCTAGATTGACCTAGATTCATATAGAATGCATTGAATTGCATCTTGTTATCATTTTAGACTTGTTGTGACTTGTGCTGTTATGATTAGGAGCCAGACACCTCTCCTCGGACAGTATATTTCATCCGGACACTCAGATACCAGGCGAGTACATTCTCTGATCATTTCATATCCTGCTTAGAATTATTTTCCTGCTTTAAATTACTTTACTTGATACTGTCACGTTGGTCACACGAATTAGTACTATATGGATCCCTTCTTGAGATGTTATCCCCTCAGGGAGCATCGTATACTACATGTTCTGTGCGTTTCACTTGCATGGTGTATCACTATGCTTCATTGGTTCATTGATCACTTGTGACATGTACTCTCATGATCACAGAGTCTTCCTTGAATCCTTATCCCATTTAATGGATTTTCTAGAATCCCCATTTATGGGACTACCATGTACCATCCTTCGGGGGCCGTTACATGGAATCATAACATAACCTGGTTGGATCCTTGTGTATTGATTGGGGGTACGGGGGAGTAGAAGTAGACATGTGAATAATACCCAAGTAGTATCTCATTAGAATCATTCCGTAGTGTCTCATCAGAATCATCCTATGCCAATTACATGTCTATATTGTACTCTGACTCACTAGCCACTGTTAGTTCTCTATGTATAGTAGATATTTCAATTACAGTTCTCTCTTTCTGTTTACATACTGCATTCTTTCAGTACCTGCATTTTACTTTACTTCATGATTATATTTTCTAACCTGCTATGAACTGTTGAGATGTATTACGCTCGCTCCTGTCCTGACTGGACCTGTTGAAAATATTACAGAGGACGAGGAGGAGGCCTGTGTGGATACCTTCTACGGGGCAGCCCTAGACGACACTTGTGAGCTGGACTCTCAGGAGGACCCAGCTTTAGCTGATGACATTACCCCCACTGCCTAGACTAGCTTAGTTAGGCCTTGTCTTACTTATGTTGTCTTTAGGCTAGTAATTAGACTTATTTCTGTCTTTGAGATCTGAGTTGTATATATTCTTTCATATTCAGTAGCTGAGACTTGTATTTCTGGATATTTGCTGAGATGTTATCTTAGACTTTCTGATCATCTGTATTTCTTTGAGTTTTATATCATATCGTGCTTTCTTCTTCCTTAGTTGTGATTGAGTTTACATTCTGCTATGTCACCCCCATTCGGATAGTATAAACTGTTTAGAATTATATTGTTAGATGTTGTGACCTAGGACAGCGTTCTACTGCCGATACTGCGGCGTAGGCTGGACGTACCCACGTCTCGTGCCCTTACTCTAGGGTGCGGGTCGTGACAATTGATCAAATATTAATTGGTAAAATACCGATACCGAAAAAAAACTGACCGAATACCGATTTAACCGAAACCAAAAAAACCGATTCTAAATGGTTCGATATTGGTATTGATTTTTCAAATACCGATTTAAAAAAATACCAAAAAAATTGACCAAATACCGATCGATTATACCGACGCTCACCCCTACTCGCGGGGTTAGCCAGGGGGACCCCCTCTCTTCCACCATTTTCATCATTGCGACAGAAGCTCTCAGCAGAAGCCTAAATAGCATGCCCATAATGCCCGGGTTCTACTACTTCCATACCACTACCGGCTGCCCACTTATCACTTATCTGGCGTACGCGGACGACGTCCTCATCTTCTCCTCCGGAGACTTCGGTTCGATCAAGGTGGTTCTCAGTACGCTCGCTCGATACACCAGATGCTCCGGTCAGCGCGTCAATAGCAACAAGAGCGTTATCTATACCCATCACAAAGCTGACAGATCCTGCTCAGTTGTGCTCTCCAACATGACCTCGTTTGCCACAGGCTACCCGTCTTTCCTGTACTTGGGTTGTCCGCTGGTTTACGGTAAGACAAACGCAGGAATATACGAGCACCTTGTTGATAAGATCCGTAAACTGATCACGGGTTGGCACAATGCTACACTATCTCTCGAGGGCAAAATGATTCTTATCAAGCACATTCTTTCCTCCATCCCGTTGTACACCCTAACCGTATGCTCCCCTCCCAAGAAGGTCCTCCACTCTCTTGAATCCCTATTTGCCAAGTTCTTCTGGGGTCATAGCGACGGTAAGGACAAACACCACTGGGCCAGTTAGGACACCATGGCCAAACCCACTAAAGAAGGAGGTCTGGGATTCAGCAGACTTGCCGACATCGTGGACGCATGCTCCATGAAGCTGTGGTGGAAGTTGCGTTCGGAGAGCTCGATGTGGATGAGGTTCATGAGAGCTAGATACTCCAGATTCTATCATCTGTCGGAGGCGGACACTAACAGCAGATCTTCGGCGTCGTGGCGTCGCATAACTCGGGGACGCAACCTCGCAGAACCTTTAATTCGTCTTCAGTTGGGCGATGGTCGCGTATCGGTCTGTCTGGAACGGTGGCTTGGCGTAGACACCATCCAGCCCAACGGTCGAACTCCGCGGGGATGCAAAATTAGGGATATGTGGTAGGATAGTGCCGGATGGAATTGGAAGAGGGTCAGAGATTGGCTCGGGCAGCCGGCGGTTGACAATCTACTTACAGCTAACCTGCGGGCCATCGACTCGCCCGACACGTGGAGATGGTTCCCTAACCCGAGTAGGACTTTTACTATGGCTTCCGTCAGAATCGTCGCTAGAGGCATTGACATGTCGGATACCGCGTACGCTAAGTTTTGGCATTCTTGCATTCCCATCAAATGGTCTATCCTTATCTGGCGTGCACTTCGCCGAAAACTTCCGACGGACGACTCCATCAGATCTATCGGATTTAGCCTCGCGTCCAGATGCCACTGTTGCGCGGAGCCCACTTCAGAATCGGCAGAGCACATCTTTCTTTTTGGCGAACTGGCGTCTCAGATTTGGCTCAATCTTCATAATAGACTTAGTCTGGTCCCCCTGACTGGGGGCCTCAACGATCTCCTGACCAGCTGGAGCTGCTCCTACGGATATCAGATCGTCGTAGCCGCTGGTATTTAGGCCCTATGGAAGAACATGAAGAAATTCAGATATGAAGGCCGTCAACTCCTCCCTCCTCAATTATACAGAGAGGTCATCAGACAAATTCTCAAAGCTAGGAGGCGATGCTCTCACGCCCCCAACACTTTTTGGGAGGCCCTTGTTCAGGCCTCTTTCTGGGTTCTCGCGCTTCCCCTGTCAGTAGGCGTCGAGATCCGGTTCCATTTTGGGCGCTGCCTGCGCAGTTTGTTTTATTTTGTTCTGGCCGGGTCGTGTGCGCTTACTTGTATAGGCTTCGGCATTTTGCGCCTATTACTTCAATAAAGTTTCGTTTCCTTAAAAAAAGAAAAAGAAATATATATTTTTTTGAAATATATATATATATATATATATATATATATATATATATATATATATATATATATATATATATATATATATATATTCCTCAAATAAATATTTAATTTAATAGCAAGTTGATATATAAGTACTAGTATTTCTTTATAAAGCTATTTTATTTAGACCATATAACCAAAAATAAGTTCCAAATATGTATATACCCATATTTGCACAGATATTTGTATCCCAAAATCCAGAACTTGAAAAAGACATTTTCTAGGAAAATCTCATCATTCACTAAAAACAAATATCATATTATAACAAATGCATATATATCATATTTAATACTTATTTATAAAATTCTAAAAATTACCATTTAAATCAAATAATTAAGAAATATTTCAAAATTTGTGGGAAAAGGAGTTATAAATCTACCCACCTTAAAAATAATTTCGACCTCGAAATTCTAATTCATAACTATTCCTTAAAAATTCGAAAGAAAGTCTATTTTTACCTTAATCTCCTTAAATTTTAAATCCTCAAAAATAGTTTGTATCCTTCTCCTAGCCATTTTGTGACTACGAAACCTCGAGGACTTCTACCCACCTTTGGTCATACTACTCTCTCAAAGGTTTGTCACTAAAACTTTATAACCTTCCATCTAGTTGCTAGAATCATTACCCATAGATATCTAAGACATATGGCATCTTTAATTCCCCTATATCTATCAAACAACTAAAAATTAAATAATCAAGTAATATTATACTATAACTTAAGAATTTCTGATAAATTCTAGACAGCATGATCGTTCATCACCCCGAAATAGGAAGAGACGAAAATCAATGGTTCAGAAGGCAAGGAAGAATAATCGAGAGCAAATATAAAATTTCAAGGACGTAGAGAAATTTCTAGGAGAATTTTTCAAGGCAGTGTGTATTGAGATTTCTAAGGTTTAGTCATAGTCGCAGGCTCATATCAGTACAGTTACGTAACTGATACAAATATGCTCCCACCTACGTGGGCCACCAAAAAAACTTGTCACGACCCACATCTGCTTTGGACGCAAGCTCGTGAGCAAGCCAGCTACAAATCAAGCAGACTCCAGCCCGACTCGAATACGTAAACGCCATCAAAAGCATGGTAAACTGCCAACTCATGGCAAGGCAAAACTGTCACGCCCCAGAACC
This sequence comes from Iris pallida, assembly GCA_029216955.1. Taxonomy (NCBI): domain Eukaryota; kingdom Viridiplantae; phylum Streptophyta; class Magnoliopsida; order Asparagales; family Iridaceae; genus Iris; species Iris pallida. Next base: position 2,038,469 of record JANAVB010011000.1, on the reverse strand, counting down.
AGAATACTGGAGAGCGGGGGCAAACATAGCCAGCTACGTATATTGAAGTGCAACCCACCTCGCTATACGGTTACGACTGTCTAGATACATGAGGGTTTAACTACAATCCATCAGTCTCCTATGGTCAATAACAAGCCTAAATGTCTCAATCTCAAGCAAGCAAGTAAAGTTACAAGATGTAAGATTACCAAATATACAATAGTAAGGCGTCCTAGACATTACATATTCAGCTGATCATGAAGCTAGTCGTTACAACATGCGAGGACTAGCAAGAGTTCAGTAATACATGATCAACACTAGGATTTGTCAATCATGTTACAGCCCGTAGGCAGACAGTAAATATGGTATGCAATACGAGCTAACATGTGCTCGTCGGCTAAACACCTCAAAACAATAATTTTACAATAGAGTGGAAGAGCCAAAAAAAAACCCACTCGTTGCCCTGGTTACGCCTGCTGGTCACCATCGGGCTGGAAAGTCGGTAGATCCTCTGGAGCTGTTCCGAAATCTGGCCATATAAAACCAGCTGGGTCAGATCCCAGAAAGAGCAAGTGCCACAAAGGAGGCTTCACTTAAGAACTAAAACCAGCATATCAGAAACTAAAATTAAAGTAAGTATGAAAGAGCCTGATAATAAAAAATAATAACAGTCGTATTAGAGTACGAGGGAACCATTCAAGTAGCCAGGTCACAAACCTTAAACCAAATAAGGACCGGGATTATAACCCTTCACCTGAATAGAACTCCGTCTCTAAATCTTGTTGGTAAAGTAAAACATGACGAGCATGACGTGGGGTGCAATAAGACAATAAATGAAGAAAGGACACAGAACTGCTCCGGGAGACAGGTTACAATCCTTAAACCAAACGAGGACGGGGGTTGTACCCCTTCGCCTGAACAGAACTTAGCCTCTGATCTTTATTGTTAAAAAGTGACAATCATGCGATCATGCTTGCAATATTCGAGCACTGAATATACACCATACAATCGCTCACGGCCAATCAGTGACTACGACTTTCTACATTAGCTAACTAGGGTTATCACAAGCATTAGTTACTAGCAATATGCAATAAGATGTTCCTCCAGCCACAAGTCCTGCAGCTAATCCAGGTTATCTTGGCGAATTGGATTCATTAAGCAATGCCTCATTCTTTTCCATATATTGGTGAATTTAGACTTGTGCCCTACTCATCGGCAGGCTACAAGTCCAACAATGGTGGCCGGGATAACGGGATCGCCTGTAACTGGAGAAATCTCTCATGACTACTGAATTATTCTAGTTATTAGCCTTAGCTATTTACAGTAGGTACCCCTGACCGTGGTACTCAGGGATCCCTATCCTAGACATGATGCAAAATATTACCGGTTCATTTTCTACAAACACAATCACCCACGGTGTCCAGGCCATTCAATTCTGTCATGACATGCTAGCCGTCGCAACAGCATTCGAGATATATATCATGTCAAATTCACTGTCAAGAGTGCGCCACATGGGCCACTATCATGTCATATCATTTGTCAAAAGTGCACCACAACGGGTCACCATCGTGTCATAGAACATATTTAAAATTAATATTTAACCTAGTATAAGCATATATGCAATAACTAAATATAAACAGGGTACAGAAGCTGTGGAGGAATCATGCGGCTCAGGAGACAAGAACATGCGACAAAAGTATTCAGGGCTCATGCGGCTCAGGGTGAGGGGCGCAGAACTTCCACATACGAACTCTAAATGAGGTGCTCCAAAGATATTCGAAAAGGCAAGACAAAGATCTAAAACTTTCATGTTTTAATTTTTTGAAATTCTGGCTAGAAAATAGCTAACTTGGCAAAAACAGTCATTCTATGCACTTTTTACGCCAAAATTCAATTCTGCGTAAAATACTCAAAAGGTAAGGGTTCCAGCATAAAATTTCACATTCATGATACAATCCTGCGTAAAATACGCATAAACAGGGTTTCCTACATAAAATTTCACATTCAGGATACTATCCTGCATAAAATACGCATAAACAGGGTTCCCTACATAAAATTTCACATTCAAGATACAATCCTGTGTAAAATACGCATAAACAGGGTTCTCTGCGTAAAATTTTACATTCAGGATACTATCCTGCGTAAAATACGCATAAACAGGGTTCCCTGCGTAAAATTTCACATTCAGGATACAATCCTGCGTAAAATATACATAAACGGGGTTTCCTGCGTAAAATTTTACATTCAGGATACTATCCTGCGTAAAATACGCATAAACAGGTTTTCCTGCATAAAATTTCACTCAGCCGACATGAAAAATTCGAAAAACTTATTTTGGCCATAAAAACTTTATTTTAACTCGAAATGAGGTGAATCAAAAACCAAATTCATACGAAATTCTGTGCACTTGCTCATGGAACTATTAGTTTTCGAAAATAACAAATTTTAGTAGATCAAAACCAAGAAAAACTCCATAAACTTATAAAACCCCAAGTTACAACGTAGATCTAGAAGAATCTGTCCCTAAAAATCAAAAACTCCAAGTTCCAAAGAGGCTTATAATCATGTAAAGAAGAGAATGGAACAATAAAATTTGAGATCCATCATGAAGCAAGTTGCACTTGCCTAGGGCTCTTGGGTGTAGGTGGAGAGGAGTAAATGAAGAAGAAGAAGAAGAGTTATTGAAGTGATAATGAGGAGAGAGAAGAGAGTGGGATTAATAAATGGTGAGGGTAGGGGTAGGTAGGGATTGGTTCATAAATAAAACCAAACCAAGCCAAACCGAACCGAACCAAGCAATAAAAAAATTCCAAAGTAGACCAAGCAAGGAGTCATGCAATACGAGTCAAAATACGTACACGTATACCAAAATACGTAATACGAACCATGGTCATTACAACTCTACCCACCTTAAAAGAATTCTGTCCTCGGAATTTAATTAAGAGGCTAGAGAGGCAAGGACAAGCTATATTTATGCAATCTACCATGCAATCATTCATTTCAAGTAAGGAATTTAGAGCGTAAGGCATAAGAAATACATTATACCTTACGAGTCAAATAGGTCGGGATATCGCGATCGGATATCATCCTCACGCTCCCATGTTGACTCACTCAAAGAGTGATGACCCCAAGCAGCTCGGACTAACTTGATAGTCTTGTTCTTGAGTATCTTCTTTCTCCAGTCCAATATAGACACGGGCCTTTCCTCATACGAAAGGTTGGTACCAACAACCAATTCTGAATGATCCAGGATATGGCTCGTGTCCGGGATATACCATCGTAGTTGGGATACATGGAACACGTCATGCACCTCACTCAGAGACGACGGAAGAGCGAGACGATATGACACATCTCCTACTCGCTCTAGGATATCGAACGACCCTATAAACTTAGGACTAAGCTTTTCCCGTACGCCGAAACGAATGACGCCACGGTTAGGCGAGATCCTAAGGAATATATGGTCGCCGACAGAAAATTCAAGGGGATGTCGATGAAAATCGATCCAATGGCATTGGCGATCTTGTGCAACGCGAAGATGATCTCTAACTCTCCTGTCTACCTCAACTGTCTGAGTGATCATTTCTGGACCAAGCATCTGCCTCTCTCTAACATCATCCCATGCTAGCGGGGATCTGTACTTCCTGCCATACAGTGCCTCGAACGGTGCCATCTGGATCGTACAGGTGATCTTCCCACGAACCACCGAAGTCGAGCATACAAGATCTTAACATATCCTCAAGAGTCTGGATCGTGCGCTCCGACTGACCATCTGTCTGCGGGTGATAAGCTGAGCTGAACTGGAGGTGAGTTCCCAAATTCTCTTGCAGACTACGCCAAAAGTACGACGTGAATCTTGAATCTCTATCCGAGGTGATACTGACTGGTACACCGTGAAGTTGGATGATCTGCCTGAGGTACATCTCTGCTAGCTGAGCCATCGATTGACCAACTCTGAATGGGAGAAAGTGAGACACCTTCGTGAGCCGATCAACTATAACCCAAATAGCATCTCTACCGGCCGGTGACCTAGGTAATCCAGTCACGAAATCCATGGTTATATGCTTCCACTTCTATTCTGGAATTGGCAAGGGCTGAAGAAGTCCAGATGGCCTCTGATGTTCAGCCTTGACTTGTTGGCAAACCAAACACCGAGAGACAAGCCGAGCTATCTCCCTCTTCATGCTATTCCACCAAAAGTGCTGACGGATATTTCGGTACATCTTCATGCCCCCAGGATGAATCGAATACTGAGAACTGTGAGCTTCGGTCATGACTTCCTGTCTGATATCTCGACTGGATACAGAAAGACGCTTACCATGTCGAAGGGTACCGACTTTATGGATACATAATTTTGGTCTTTGCCCTGCTACACATTCTGTCCTAAGCCGCTGAAGCTTAGAATCTGATGATTGAGCTATCTTGATCCTCTCAAATATACTGGGCTGAACTTGCATGCTGGCCATCAATGCCACACTGGTAGGAAGGACAACTTCTATACCCATCTTCTAAAGATCTGCTAACAATTCTGGTTGCGCTGTCAGAAAATAGACTCCAGCTCTCCTGCTCAATGCATCTGCAACAACATTGGCGTTTCCAGGATGATACTGCAGGTTGACATCATAATCCATAAGCAGCTCTAGCCATCTCCTCTGACGCATGTTAAGATCCTTCTGAGTGAACACATACTTTAGGCTCTTGTGATCGATGAAAATCTCTACCCTATCTCCATACAAGTAGTGTCTCCAAAGCTTTAGTGCAAACACCACGGCTGCCAGCTCCAAGTCGTGGGTTGGGTAATTTCTCTCATGATCACGAAGTTGTCGTGACGCATAAGCTATTACCTTCCCATGCTGCATCAAAACACATCCTAAACCTTTGCCTGAAGCATCACAATACACTGAAAATCCTTCGGTCCCATCTGGAAGTGTTAGAATGGGCGCCGTCATCAAGCCTCGCTTCATCTTCTCAAAAGAATCCTGATATTCTGATGTCCAAGTAAACTGCACATCCTTGCGGGTTATCTACATCAACGGCGCTGAAATTTGGGCAAAGTCTGAAACAAATCGCCGGTAGTAGCCGGTCAATCCAAGAAAACTGCAAACTTCTGCAACTGTGCTAGGCACTGGCCACGTCTTAATAGCCACGATCTTCTGGGGATCCACTTCTACTCCTCCTCTGGTGATGATATGACCCAAGTATGAAATACGATCAAGCCAGAACTCGTATTTACTGAACTTGGCATACAACTGGTGCTCTCGGAGAATCTGGAGGACAGCTCTGAGATGCTGCTCATGCTCCGCTTTACTCTTGCTGTAGACCAGGATGTCGTCTATGTACACAATCACGAACTGATCCAAATAAGGCATGAAGATGCGATTCATGAGGTCCATAAATACAGCCGGTGCATTGGTTGCTCCAAATGGCATAACAAGGAACTCCCAATGCCCATATCTAGATCTGAATGTCGTCTTCGGGATGTCCTGCTCTCTGATTCTGATCTGGTGGTACCCTGACTGCAAATCTATCTTCGAGAATACTGCTGTCCACTTGAGTTGATCAAACAAGTCATCTATTTCTCGGAAGAGGATATCTGTTCTTGATTGTCACTGAGTTCAAGGTACGATAATTAATACATAATCTAGACGTACCATCCTTCTTTTTCACAAGAAGCATCGGGGCTCCCCATGGCGATCCACTTGCACGAATAAATCCCTTGGTCCGGAGTTCTTCAATTATCTTGTACAATATCTCTAATTCTGACGGTGCCATCCTGTAGACTCTCTCTGACACAGGTACGGTCCCGGGGATCAAGTCTATGTGAACTGGATCTCTCGCTCTGGCGGCATTCCTGGAAGTTCTTCTGGGAAAATATCTGGAAACTCCTCGACGATCTGGGTTAACTACACTGCTGCTACTGCCATCCGCAATACGGGAGGAGAAGGTTCAACTTCGCCTCAGGAAATGAAAAACTCCGGCTTGCTTGGGATGCTAAAAATAACCCTGCCAATATGGTAATCTATCCTGGCATACTGGTCCCTCAACCAATCCATCCCTAAGACCACATCATAATCGGCCATCGAAAATTCTATCAACCTAGCGGGAAACTCTCTACCGCTAACTACGACCCGACACGAGGAAAACACTATATCTACTCCCACAAGAACGTTACCAGTAAGTATATTGAGCCTTACTGATAATGACTCGAGCTCCAGTCCTATCCGTGTCGTGAATCGTACAGACATAAATGAATGGGATGCACCAGAGTCAAATAACACTGAAGCCGAAAAGGTGTTGACGAGAATAGTACCGCCACTACCTCACCTGGTGCTACTCCTTCTTCTTCCATGGTTAAAGCCAACACTTGTCCTTGTCCTCTGGGTGCCGGCCCCCTCTGCTGGATCCCTCTCTGCCGATTCTGAACTTGCTTCTGGGCATACTGCTGAGGCCTTTGTTGCTGAAAAGCTTGGTTCTGCGTGGTCAATGGCCTCGGGGATAGAAACTGCTGCTGGACTGGTACTGGGGCTGGTCCCCTAACCGATGAACTGGTCATAGCTGGTGCGGAGTCAATCCTGAACGGGCAGGACCCTACCTTATGGTCCGACGTTCTACAAAGCAAACACAACCCTCGCGCCTTGCGACACTCTGAAACATGATGTCCAGGCTTCCCACAATAAGAGCAGCCTATGGTGGGAGACTGCTTCTGCTTCTGCTGAGGATACGTCGGGATTGAATGTTGAACCGACGTAACTGAAGCTGTCCTTCTCGGAGCCCCAATGGTCAAAGCCCTGGCTGCCGGGGCTGGTGCTGACGACTGATTCATCTGGCCGTGAGATCGTTTTCGACCTCCGGTCTGATCCACAATCCTCTGGGAGGTATACTCGTGCTTCCTGGCCGCTCTTAATACTGCATCAAAAGTCTGGTGCTCAAACTGCTCCACCTCCAGCAAAATCTCCAGTGGAGTTCCTGCTGAAATCGCTGGACTCTATCGAACTCGGTCGCTACCAAGGTGGGAGCAAACCGACTAAGCCTGGAAAACTTGGCCGCATATCCATCAGCCGTCCTGTCCATCTGCTTCAAATTAGTGAACCTCGTCTGTAGATTGTACAGAGCTACAGCATCGAAGTACTTGGTCCAGAATTTCTCACGGAATACTGTCCAGGCAATAGGTGCCACTAATCCAATGGCCTATACCGCCTACTAGCTGTGGGCTAGATCTAATAACTGCAGGCACACTACGGCCACCTTCTCATCCTCTGGGTCTTCGCTGTCTCCAATATAACCTCTGTATCCTGAAGCCACGCATCAGCAGCGATAGCATCTTCACTGCCATCGAAAAATGAAGGGTTCAGGCACTTGAAGCTGTTCGCTGTACTGTTTCTAGGATGTCCACCTCTGCCCAGAGCATCTGTCACTGCCTGATGCAAGGCATCTCCTCGACGGTCCTGCGATGCAAGCAACTCCCTGATAAGTCCAACCAAGGCTCCATCATCCTGTCTTGCAGGCTGGCAGGCTGTACCGGGGGTTTTGGATCTCCGGAAGGCATGACCCGGGAAGCTGCTCCTGAGTGCTGGGCTTGATTCTCTTATTGCTGCTGGTCCACGTGAGGTGCTCCGTCTTGTCGATCGGTAGGACCAGGAAAAATGCCGCTGAAGAAGACGACATAGGGAACAATAAGGAAGGACCAAGATAGATCAAAGATACAAGCATGTGATCAGATCAAGATTCCAGGGATTCAGAGAATACGAATAGAGATCAAGGGCGAGTGCTGATTGAGACATCTATTCGGTAAACCCTCATATATCTTGATTTATAGGACCTGCATGGGCCACCACTTAAACCATATCATACCCCAGAACCAGAATACTGGAGAGCGGGAGCGAACATAGCCAGCTACGTATATTGAAGTGCAACCCACCTCGCTATATGGTCATGGCTGTCTAGATACATGAGAGTTTAACTACAATCCATCAGTCTCCTATGGTCAATAACAAGCCTAAATGTCTCAATCTCAAGCAAGCAAATAAAGTTACAAGATGTAAGATTACCAAATATACAATAGTAAGGCATCCCAGACATTACATATTCAGCTGATCATGAAGCTATCGTTACAACATGCGAGGACTAGCAAGAGTTCAGTAATACATGATCAATCCTAGGATTTGTCAATCATGTTACAGCCCGTAGGCAAACAGTAAATAAGGTATGCAATATGAGCTAACATGTGCTCGCCGGCTAAACGCCTCAAAACAATAATTTTACAGTAAAGTGGGAGAGCCAAAAAAATAAACCCACTCATTGCCCTGGTTATGCCTGGTGGTCACCATCGGGCTGGAAAGTCGGTAGATCCTCTGGAGCTGCTCCAAAATCTGGCCTTACAAAACCAGCTGGATCAGATCCCAGAAAGAGCAAGTGCCACAAAGGAGGCTTCACTTAAGAACTAAAACCAGCATATCAGAAACAAATATTAAAGTAAGTATGAAAGAGCCTAATAATAAAAAATAACAACAGTCATATTAGAGTACGAGGGAACCATTCAAGTAGCCAGGTCACAATACTTAAACCAAACAAGGACCGGGGTTGTAATCCTTCACCTGAATTAAACTCCGTCTCTAAATCTTGTTGGTAAAGTGAAACATGACGAGCATGCCGTGGGGTACAATAAGACAATAAACGAAGAGAGGACACAGAACTGCTCCGGGAGCCAGGTTACAACCCTTAAACCAAACAAGGACCGGGGTTTTAACCCTTCGCCTGAACAGAACTTAGCCTCTGATCTTTATTGTTAAAAAGTGACAATCATGCGATCATGCTTGAAATATTCGAGCACTGAATCTACACCATACAATCGCTCACGGCCAATCAATGACTACGACTTTCTATATTAGCTAACTAGGGTTATCACAAGGCTTAGTTACTAGCAATATGCAATGAGATGTTCCTCCAGCCACAAGCCCTGCAGCTAATCCAGGTTATCCACGACTTGGATTCATTAAGCAATGCCTCGTTCTTTTCCATATATCGGTGAATTTAGACCTGTGCCCTACTCGTCGGCATGCTATAAATCCAACAATGGTAGCCGGGATAACGGGATCACCTGTAACTGGGGAAATCTCTCATGACTACTAAATTATTCTAGTTATTAGCCTTAGCCATTTACAGTAGGTACCCCTGACCGTGGTACTCAGGAATCCCTGTCCTAGACATGATGCAAAATATTATCGGTTCATTTTGTACAAACACAATCACCCACGGTGTCTAGGCCATTCAATTCTGTCATGACATGCTAGCCGTCGCAACAGCATTCGAGATATATACCATGTCAAATTTACTGTCAAGAGTGCGCCACGACGGGCCACTATCATGTCATGTCATTTGTCAAAAGTGTACCACAACGGATCACCATCGTGTCATGGAACATATTTAAAATTAACATTTAACCTGGTATAAGCATATATGCAATAACTAAATATAAACAGGGTGCAAGAGCTGTGGAGGAATCATGCGGCTCAGAAGACAGGGGCATACGACAAAAGTATTCAGGGCTCATGCGGCTCAGGGTGAGGCGCGCATAAGTTCCACATACGAACTATAAATGAGGTGCTCCAAAGATATTCGAAAAAGCAAGGCAAAGATCTAAAACTTTCATGTTTTAAGTTTTTCGAAATTATGGCTAGAAAATAGCTAAACTTGGCAAAAATAGTCATTCTGTGATCTTTTTACGCCAAAATTCAATTCTGCGTAAAATACGCAAAAGGGAAGGGTTCCAGCGTAAAATTTCACATTCAGGATATAATCCTGCGTAAAATATGCATAAACAGGGTTCTCTGCGTAAAATTTCACATTCAGGATACTATCCTGCATAAAATACGCATAAACAGGGTTTCCTACGTAAAATTTCACATTCAGGATATAATCCTGCGTAAAATACGCATAAACAAGGTTTCCTGCGTAAAATTTTACATTTAGGATACTATCATGCGTAAAATACGCATAAACAGGGTTCCTTACGTAAAATTTCACATTCAGGATACTATCCTGCGTAAAATACGCATAAACAGGGTTCGCTGCGTAAAATTTCACTCAGCCGACATGAAAAATTCAGAAAACTTGTTTTGGCCATAAAAACTTCATTTTAACTCGAAATGAGGTGAATCAAAAACCAAATTCATACGAAATTCCGTGCTCTTGCTCATAGAACTATTAGTTTTCGAAAATAACAAGTTTTAGTAGATCAAAACCAAGAAAAACTCCATGAACTTATAAAACTCCAAGTTACAACGTAGATCTAGAAGAATCTATCCATAAAAATCAAAAACTCCAAGTTCTAAAGGGGATTATAATCATGTAAAGAAGAGAATGGAACAATAAAACTTGAGATCCATCATGAAGCAAGTTGTACTTGCCTAGGGCTCTTGGGTGTAGGTGGAGAGGAGTAAATAAAGAAGAAGAAGAGTTATTAAAGTGATAATGAGGAGAGAGAAGAGAGTGGGATTAATAAATGGTGAGGGTGGGGGTAGGTAGGGATTGGTTCATAAATAAAACCAAACCAAGCCAACCGAACCGAACCAAGCAATAGAAAATGCCAAATAGACCAAGCAAGGAGTCATGTAATACGAGTCAAAATACGTACACGTATACCAAAATATGTAATACGAACCATGGTCATTACAAAAACTATATCTCAAATCCACAAGAGTAATATAAACATGAATGAACATTATGGGTCAGGATCTGCAGCCCACTAGCATATATGTCCGATAAAACTCCAAAGGAAAATAATGTGAGTCTATAAACTAGACTAACAAGCAGGATATCTCATGATAAGGAATGAAAGCACGAGAAGACAATAAACGCAATATCAATACCTGAATCCTGCAAGTACAGCATAAACATTTACCATCCTGCTCTGCTAACTAACTCCATGCAATCGCTCAACCTGAAGAGATCATCAGGTCCTCATGGGACATAGCAAGATACATAAAAATATGCCTATCTAACAGTTTATCATACACTAAAGTAAATACAGGATATAAACATGAAAAGACCAATCAACAAAAAACCATGACTATACACGACTGGGAGAACTACTACGCATAAACGAACTGCTAAAGGAGAACAAGAGAACACGATGTCAACGGATAACCATCGGATACTCAAACCGTCGCCCCTAGTATGGACTCACAGGTTTGAACAACTACTAACCCTCTTTCCTAGTGTGGACTCGCAGGTTAGCTTCAAGAATCAAGGTACATCAGTTCCGTTATGACTTACTCATTCTATGATATGATACGACTCAGTCGAAGTATAGGTGATGACACGACACGACGCAGTCCAGATATACGGAAGAACAGATCCAATATTAAACAAAGCTAACTATGATCAAGAGCTATATATATATATACTAACATGCATGGTGTACAAATTACATGTCAATAATCAACTAGTAAAACTAGATAATAATAGAAATAAGCATGTAAATAAACTGTAGAGGGAGGCAAGGTATACTTGCCTGGTGGTAGCACGAAGAACCAACAATATACCGTCAACTGGAAAGACATAAAGTCCAAATCTCACAACTGTCTTCGAAAGCTGAAATAGACATTACCAATATTTTTAGAATAGTCAAATTAGCCATAATTTCCTGTCCTTAAGTCCAATTCGGGATACATGAGCAAAACGGTCATTTCGGACCAAAATGGTGTCCGTCGTTGGACCCGCTTTGCACCAAAAAGCGTGCCAGAGTCAATGGACTCTAAAATTATCAAACTATATGTCTATGGATTTGTTTTGATGATACGAACCCAACCGTATATCCAAAGTTGGATTCCGGCGGTCCGTGCATAAAATTGCCTTTTGAGTCGGATCGCGGGGCCCGCAAAATGGTGAACCGATCAATTGTCTCAGAATCGGACCAAACTTGGCATACAGGACCAGAAAAATGATATAGTTCTGTTGGCACAAGTTTTGTCTAGATCTGATGAATGTGCACAAAGTAATTAAAAAATTTGTAAATACGTCGATACGGTAAATTTTGACGGATAAGCATTAAATTCGTCGCGCACACACAACCAATTTGAATTCCGTCAAAGCCCACAGGTCTGCGAAGTTGATACGCACCTTTTGATGCTTTCATTTCATGACTACGTCGCCCGATTTGGCGGGACGCACGTCGTATCGGAGGAATTTTCTAGATTTTCAATTATTTTGTAAACAGTTTTTGTTGATTTTGGAATTCGAATATCTTTTCACGTACTGTATGAAATCATGAACTAAACAAAGTCTTTTAATCTCATATAGGTTGTCTAAAAAATTGTTTAATTAGATTCTATAATCATTTGATGATCTGGCAATGGGTGGCCTTCCAAAGTGGTGTCTGGACTATTTCGAATGTTCAGTTTCCATGCTATTTTTGCTCGACTTCACGTCGATTTTGCAGGCTATTCACTACAAAATAGATCTAACTAATCACTTAGGTTTCTAAATTGTAGGGTTGTTATCGAATCCATGAAAACGATTTATAATATCGTCGATAGACGAGGGAGTAGTTATACCTCAAAATGGGGGGTGGTGGCTGCTGATGCTGCTGCCGTTTCCTTGGTCTGTCGCACGCATGCGGGTTCAGTCACAGTCCGGCGACTCGTGCGGTGGCGCGCGGTCGTGGGTGGCTATCCAGGGTGTCGGGGAGGAGTCTCCATGGGTGGGCGCTGGTTTAGGGTTAGGGAGTTTCTCTCGAATTCCCGATGTTTATATACTTGTGTATATAGCTCGGGTGGGGGCTCGGTTGCTTGTTTATTCAGTCGGCTTGGGGAAGTTTTGAAAGGGCTCGGCCAAGGTTGGGCCGAGTCTGTTGCTACAGAACGATTTTGCTTATTGTTTTCTTTTTTTAAATAATAAACATTCGTATGTATTTATATAGATAGGAATATATACACACTTGGGTAATCATATGAAATAATTATAAAATTATACAACCAGTCCTAATATAGATATTTATATACTAAAATTACAAATAAACTCTATTTATATATATATACATATATATATATATATATATATATATATATATATATATATATATACATATATATATATATATATATATATACATATATATATATATATATATATATATATATATATATATATATATATATATATAAATAGAGTTTATATATATATATATATATATATATATATATATATATATATATTTTTTTTTTTTTTTTTTGGTGTCCGGGCATCCGCGCACTAGCCCGTGGCAACGCCACCCAGCCGGCTAGTGCGGGAGGGGGGGCTCGATCCCGGGTCTCCCCGCCGAGAGCCCCCCCCTCCTGCCACTTACGCTAGGAGCGCCGGACATATATATATATATATATATATATATATATATATACATTCCTCGGAAAAAATATATATATATATATACATTCCTCGAAAAAATATTTAATTTAATAGCAAGTAGATATATAAGTATTAGTATTTCTTTATAAAGCTATTTTATTTAGACTATATAACCTCAAATAAGTTCCAAATATGTATATACCCATATTTGCACAGATATTTGTATCCCAAAATTCTGAACTCGAAAAAGACATTTTCTAGGAAAATCTCATCATTCACTCAAAACAAATATCAATATTATAAAAAAATACATATATAACATATTTAATACTTATTTATAAAATTCTAAAAATCACCATTTAAATCAAATAATTAAAAAATATTTTAAAATTTTCGGGAAGAGGAGTTACAACCCGGAGCGTAGATCTATCTTCGAGAAGACTTTCGCTCCGTTCAGCTGATCAAATAGCTTATCTATACAGGATAAAGTGTACTTATTCTTAATGGTAATATATATTGTATAGGGCACGATAGTCATTACACATCCTAATGGTCCTATCCTTCTTGGGCACAAAAAGGACCCGTGCTTCCAGGGTGAAGCACTTGATCGAATAAAACCCTTTCCTCTAGCTCACCAATATGGGTCTTCATCTCTATTACCTCATTCGGGTTGATCCAATAGCAATTCTGAGATACTGGTGTTGATACTGGCACTAAGTTAATAGTGAACTCTACGTCTCGGTCGGGCGGCAGTCCTGGCAAATCTTCAAGAAAGACATCTAGAAACTCTGCAATGAGTGGATGCGACAATTCTTTGTCTTCTGCAACAACTCCAAAGTAGACTCATTCTGGCTTATCAGCAATCTGTCTTCTGACTTCAAACAGACGGACCCCGACGGACTAAAGATAACCTTCCCCTGATGGCAATCTATCATGGTAAAATGCTCACTCAACCACTCCATCCCGAGGACTAAATCGAATCCCGGGAGTGGCATTACGAGGAGCTGGGACCTAAATTCCCTTCCAGCAATGCTAATAGGGCAGTCATACAAATCACTAACCGGTACTACTCCTCCTCCTATCATAATTCGACAGTTCCTCCTACTAGGTACTGGTGTGAAGCTGTATCTATGCAAGAACTCTGAAGATAGAAAACTGTATGTAGCACTAGAGTCAAACAGTGCAACAACAGAAAATAAATGAAGCATAATAGAACTTGTGATCACATCTGATGCAGCCTTATCCTCCTCAACTTCGTCCATAGCATAAGCCCGTCCCTGCTATGGAGCTCCCCTCTACTGCTGATGGTGAGCGAAACACTGCTGCTGAGTGGGTAGAGGCGGTCTCCTCGATGGTAATATAGTCGGTCCTCTTGGTAGTACAGGTGGTCCTCCAGCTGGTCCAAGAGCAAGGCGAGCTACAGCCTGTTGACAGTCCCTCATCTGGTGTGTAGAAGATCCACATAATAAGCAGAGTCGCAGCCTCTTAAGGCACACATCGAAGAAATGTCCTGACTGGTGGTAGTAAGCACAAGTAATCATCGTTTGGGTCTGAGTCTGCCTCTAGAGCTGGGGTGCAGAAGCTTTGGCAGGATGGTACGGCTGCTGGGGTACTGGATGCTGAGGTGGCCTCATCTGAATGTTGTTCCACTTCGGTGGAGCCTGGTTGCTGCTGGTGCCAACATCTCTGTCCATCTTGGTCCGAGGGTCCATGTCCTTCTCGACTCCCTAGGAAACTTTGAGGATGTCTGCATAAGTCGTTGCCCTGCTAGTGGTAACCGCCTGGCGAACCTCTCAAGCAAGTCATTTTTTGAACCTCCGGACTCTCTCCTGCAGGGTGTTCACCAGGTTCTCTACAAAGCGACTAAGTCTGCTAAACTCTAAAATGTACTCGTCTACGGTCATGCTATCCTGCTGTAGTGACTCGAACTGGCTCTCGAGCTCGTTTCAAGCGACCTTGGGGAAGAACTTCTCCTTGAACAGGCTCTTAAAGCTTGTCTAGAGTAGTCGGGAAGCAGCTAGCTGTGCCTCCTTTCTAAATCAAGCTCGTGAGACTTCAAACAGGTGCATGCTAGATGCCTCGACTTGTAGGTCCTCAGGGACGCGAGCGATCTGAAGTAGCCTTTCAACGTTCTCTAGCCACTCGTCGGCGTAAAAAATCTCCTATGTCCCGTAGAAGTCCTTGGGCTTGAGATTCTTGAAATATCTAGCAGTACCTTGCCTCGCTGGTGGTGCTAGTGGAGCCTCCCTGGTTCTGAGTGTATCTGCTACTGCGGCTCTGAACTGAGCGGCCTGATCACTCTGTGCATCGATGAGCTTCGAAAAGATACCCATCAGCTGAGTGATATCAATAGTGATCGTCTGAGGAAGCAGAGAAGGCGGTGGAAGCTCTGGTGCCTTAAGTGCAGGGAGTTCAGTGGTCCCGGTGTTCTATATTGTGACCATCCTAAAATAGAAAAATAATCATAACTATCTCCCCCAATCCTATAGACTAAGTACCATTAGGATAAGACCTGCATGGGCCACCACTAAAAATATGTCACGATCCGCTCCTGAATAGTCAGATACGAGTCAGATATGCCCAGCCTACGTTGGAGACTCAACGTAATAAACTATACTAAATATCTAAAAAAACTCAAATAATATCATAAAAGCAACATCACAGCATCTACTACGTCCCAGAATACAATATAATACGCCACCATAAGTCCTGCCATTATTATACCTTTTATACTAAATCGGAGACAAAATATAAAAGGTGATAGTCCAGTCCAAAAATCCTTCACTGTACAACATCAAAAGTAAAGTCTACTAATCATATATGAAACTAAGACTAGGTTTTGCAGCTCCTAAGTCCTGAGTGGTGTCGTCCGGCTCAACTATGGCCTCCGACTCTTGTCCATAGTAGGTATCACATATGGCCTCAAGCTCACCTACAACATATCCATTCAAGAGCGGAGCAAAGTATAATCTATAATAATGAAACAAGTATAGCATGTGAACAGGTAAAACACAATGAACAGGATGAACATGAAAAGTAAATGCACATTCTGAACTGAACAGGAAACATGTAGAAAGAGAGACTGACTTGTGATTTGAAATACATACTAGAATATGTGACCAATTGGGTAAAGATCATGAATAAGAACAAGTAATGGTACGACCTAAATCCTATGTGCACAGGTGTGAGACCTAAGCTATCAACATGAATCCTAAGTTGGGCTTTGGTCACATATCTGTAGTATTTTCCCTCCCCAGTTACAAATAAGGATCATGTACCAGAATATAGATCAAGTTGTGTAACAATGTGTCCAATATGAAAAGAACATGACATAAAGTAAATGAGTCAAAATCATAGAAGTACTTGCCTTGCTCGAGGAGATCAGTAGGAAAGTAGAAATCTTCGGGTCCTCCTAGAATAAATTGGGGATTTAATTAGATTCTATATAACTACGACTAACTAGATTTGCTAGCTAACAATTTATTTCTAACTAATGACTTGCCAATTAATTATAGGATTACTAACTATAATCATGTCCTAGTTACCTATAGAAAATATATTTTAGATAATACCTACAAAATATTCATATAAAACCATAACAATTAATTTAGATTAAACTTAGATACTAATTCCACAAACAACAGGTAATAATTATTTTTAGAATATTTACTACTAAAACATTACTAAGAAATACATAAATAAATATTGGCAATTCAACAGTGTATCCATATATTTACTGTAACTAAGATTTAACAATATTGATGACTAATAAAACTCAACTTTCATAAACAATCACTGCTTAACCCAACTAAGCTAGTCTCGGCACAGATTTCATATAGTTTAATTAAAACCCCTTTTTAAATGAATCTGGCCTGTTGGCCAAACCCACAACTAACTATGCCCAACAGTTTTGTTTGGTCACATTCAACCAAAGCCCAGTAATATATTACATAGTCTTAAACCCAATAAAACTGTACATATAACTTAAATAGGCTAATTATAAGGGCACAACCTTTTTTACTCGGGGCTAGCCAGGATTAGGACTAGCCAGGCTTTGAGGAACTTTTACTCGGGCTGTCCAAAGTTTTCATTCAGGGGGCTGTCCAAACCCCACAGCCCCCCCCAAACCCGAAAAATCACTCTTATTTCAAATTTTCCCTCTCTCTCTTCACAAACCCTATTTTCCCCTCCTCCTCCTCTTCTTCTTCTTCTCCACGATTTCCTACTCTTCTCTCTCCATTTGTTTTACGCAATTGTCAGGGTTAGGGTTTCGATCCTCATCTCCCACCATTTCCTTCGTCTTTACCATTTTCCAACGATCTCTCCCTACGATGGCATGCAAATATTCCTCTCAATCAAGGTAAGAAACCTAATACTTAAAGTTGTCAATTCTTCCCCCAAATCCTATTAATTTAGTTTGAAAAACCCAAGTATGGAATGATAGTTAGACCTCTCAAGTCGACGACGACTGCCCATGTTTCTGGCAGTCCTATGTACCGTTGGGACTGCCAGAAAGAGAGGCAGTCCACTTGTACAGCAAGTATTACACAGGACTGCCGCACTTTGTGGCAGTCCTTTATGCATAAAGGACTGCCACTAAGTGTGGCAGTCCTGTGTAATACTTGCTGTAGAAGTGGACTGCCTTCTTTCTGGCAGTCCTATGTACTGTTATGACTGTCTGAAAGTGAGGCAGTCCACTTGTACAGCAAGTATAACACAGGACTGCCACACTTTGTGGAAGTCCTTTATGCATAAAGGACTGCCACAAAGTGAGGCAGTCCTGTGTTATACTTGTTGTACAAGTGGACTGCCTCACTTTCAGACAGTCATAATAGTACATAGGACTGCCAGAAAGAGAGGCAGTCCTGAATTAGGAGTCTTGTTTGATGTTTGCTAAGTATTAATCGATTGATATTAAATATTCGTAGTCACGACCCGACTCTGAAGATGAAGGACGTTGACGTCGATGGTGAAAGAAAACGTCCTACCGCATCGGAGCGGAAGGCACATGAAGCTGAGCGGGTTCGCGAAAAACCAATAACGATAAGTGAACCGGCGGCACCCTCTCAGACTGCACTACGTCGAACCAAACGCGTTGCAAGTAAATCGAAGCAACAGAAGACTTGTCCTGATTCTTCCTCCTTCGATGATGATTTGCCCATTGTTCATAGAGGGGGGACGATGGTTCCGGACCATCTCACGCGAAGGCCGCTTCTGATAGAGCTGATCCGGAAGCGAGCCCAATCGGTTGCTCACTATTGACGTCCCTGCCTAACCACATATCTTACCAAATTTGGAAGGATCTGGCAAGTTCATTACCTTAGATGTAAATTAACTTTTGAAAATAGTAGTTACATTTTATATTTATATTTTCTTTATATTGTTTTATTTTCAGAAAAGTTTGCGTATCTTGCTGGTCATTAACCACGCTAAGATGTGCAGTACATGGAATTTTGATAATTTGAAAGAAGGTGTGAAGGCCAAAATCATCTCCACTGGGTTGCAGCATTTTGCGAAACACTCGTATAAGATCTTGGATCACGCACTGATCTCTTCATTTGTGGAGCGGTGGCATCCCGAAACAAACAGTTTCTATTTCTCTTTCGGGGAGTTGACGATCACCCTCGACGACGTTCACCACATTTTGGGACAGAGTTGATGGTGGTCCAATGCTGATAAATTATTCTACGAGCAACTTTGAGATGTATGACGAGATGGTGGAATTGGTCGCTAATGCACTCGGTATTGAGGCAGAGAATTTTGTTAGTCTCCCCGAGTTTAAGAAGTTGTACGGGGTTCCTTTGAGTTTTCTTAGGAATGGACACATTGATGATGATGATGATGACGATGAAGATGACAATGAGGACGACGCCAACGACGATGTAGTGGCCCGGGCATACATGTATTTCATCTTGGGAGCCGTCTGCATTCCGGACAAGTCCGGAACCTCGATTCACGCCAAATATGTTAACAATTTTATGAACTTAGGCACTGTGGATCAAATATCATTTGGAAGCGGTATACTAGCTTATCTCTACCGCGAACTTGGTACTGCATCTAGAGTCGGATCGAAGACTATAGCTGGTTGTCAAACTCTGCTCCATGTGAGTCAAGTAAATCGTACTTTGTTTATAGTTTAAATAAAATTAGGTCGATTAATATGTGTGTCATCTACATTTCATGTACAGACATGGATATACGAACATTTCCTGACGCTAAAGAGGGCTACTCTTAACAAAGACTGATGAGCAGCTACCTAGGATGTGCAAGTGGAATCCAGTTAAGATAGATAGCAGACATTCGCATACTTTAGCTTCCCTGCGTATCGCACTTGAAGATATGAACGAAAAGGAGGTGAGACCATGCTAACTTAAATTTTCATTTACTTAGGATTTCATTATAGTGTAAAATAGTAACTTCTTTGGTCTTGATTACATATACTATGATGTAGATTATTTGGCATCCATATAAAGATCTTCGAAATAGTTCTCGTCCGTTGCAAGGAGTTTTACTATTTCAAGGTCTGATATCCTGTCAAGAAATTGAGGAGCCTCATATGCCAGACAGAGTACTTCGTCAGTTTGGCTACGTGCAAACTATATCGGGCACTTTGAATTTGAGGACTTCTTCAAAAGGGAACAAAGCATCAACCTATGTCCCGCCGGACTACCGTTGGGGCTCTTACTTCTTCACTGAGTGGCAACGTCATGTAGTTGGTAAAACTTTACGACGTCTGGTGGAGCAGATGTGGGATTGTACTGATGAATATATGAATTATTATGTAGAGGCCGGACATGGTATGATGTTGAATCCATATACGCGAGGTGTTGAAGTGCCGGTAGCTGCTCCTCTATCAAACAGGACAGGCCTGCTTGACGTACTGCAAAAGATGGCAAGTAGTATTTTTTCGAATTAATGTTTACCAGTATAGTAACCTGGCTAATTTGGAACCTTAATTTTTTCCTTCAGGCTTCGAAAGTAAGAAACTTGGGGAAAAGTCTCGTGCTGTACAAGGGAGAGAACTACGTCGACGTTGCCAACCAGATGCAGAACATCGCATCGGACTATCCGTTTCTCAAAAACGAGCGACGGACTAAGATGCGTCATGAGAAAAAATAACTTGCTTGTACTTGTTTGAACAATTTGTGTGCCGCTTTTGTTGAACTGTGTTTCGAATACTTGTTGACGTCTTGGTTGTAATATGTTTTGAAGACTTAATGTCGAACTCCGGTAGCGAATAGATATGCAACAGAAGGAATATCCATGTAATGTTCCTCTCCAGTAGTCTGATCGGCGCATGGAATGCTTGTCAATAATTCTCCAACTGTATCTGGACTTAGTAATTTGCTGTAGAAGGGAAGATGAGACTCCAACTCCTCGTACAGCTCTGCTCTAACCTGCCTCCATCCGTCTTTAACGGAGTAGCCCCACAATGTCCATCTTTAGGCACATCTTCAATATTCCAAATGTACTCCTGTATTGCAGGATTAAATATATGAATGTACATGTCGAATGTGACACCAACGCTTGTTTTCTGTTTCTTCCGTTGAATAGGAAGCATGTCATTCCTCTTTGGACAAACGAACCTTTCCATGCTTCTTTCAATATGCTCAAATAATGATAGTTCTCTTCTAGTAGACTCGAGCTTCTTCTTCTGTGTTCTTGTAAGTCTTCTTGGTGGTCTACCCTTCGGGGAAACGACAACAGATGGCTCCTGCACATGACTGCTTGCCGGGTGGGCAAGTTCTTGAATTTTACGTTCAATAGACTTCCTCTCAGGTTCTAGGGCAGCACACCATCTTGCATGAAGAAGTTTAACTTCTGGCAAGGAAAAGAAATCGTCGTGACTCTCCACCATAGACATAACTGACAATTGTCTCCAACGTTGATCAACGACCACTATTGGAATAGGTCTGCCTTGACGTCGATATTCGTTGATCTCATGAGCACAAGGAAGGCCGAGAGAATGTCGATGTGTACAACCACATTCTTCGGTATCAACACCAATTGAATTTGCCCGAGCAATCTCTTCAAATATAAACCCCAAAGCACAGTGAGATAATACATGGATTAAATCAGACAAAAGCTTCTCTTTCCTATGTTCGTGCTTTACAATATTCAGGCTCATCTGAAATGAAGCCTTGATCTCGTTCACCGTCGAGTTGGTCATTAGATTAATTGACTGCCAAACTGACACAAAACTGCCGACCGATGAACGTATATATTTTTTCAGTTTTGAGTATGAACCTTCGACACGATTTGTAGTGGTCGTGCCGTAATGCTTCACCTTATTCGTCCATGCTAAGACGAAATCTTCTTTAAATGGATCAACCCATGTGTCTTTGATATAAGATATACATGGCTTGTTGATACTTTCCCACTTCTCTTTGAACTCCAACCACGCTTTGTCAAAAGCGTCTACAGTACTTGCACGCCAAACAAGGCCCCAATCGTCGTAGAATTCTGTGAAGCGGTCAATATCAAGTTTGTCGTCTACTTTTTCAAACCGGCTCTTGCATTGTGCTTGAATATTTCGATTAATATGCCATGTACATAGTAGTCTACGAGCATGAGGAAATATGATATCTATAGCATTCATCAATGCATATTCTCGATCGGTGACAAAAACAGACGGCTCTTTGTGTCCAGTGTAAAGTGTCTTCAATTTGTTCAATGCCCATGTATAGTCATCTACTGTTTCATTCTTCAAGAAACAAAATGCAACTAAAAATGATTTACCCGTTGACGTGAAGCCGACAATGTGGAAGAGTGGCATCTTGAATTTGTTAGTCTTGTATGTGCAATCAGCCACCAAGTGTCACGCCCCAGAACCAGAATACTGGAGAGCGGGGGCAGACATAGCCAGCTATGTATATGAAATGGAATCCATCTCGCTATACGGTCACGGCTGTCTAGATACATGAGGGTTTATCTACAAGCCAACAGTCTCTTAAGGTCATGAACAAGCCTAGTGTCTCAATCACAAGTAGTAAGTAAAAGTCACAAGATGTATGATCATTAAATATACAATAGTAAGGCGTCCCAAACATTACATATACAGTTGATCATGAAGCTAGTCGTTACAAAATGTCAGGACTAGCAAGAGTTTAGTCATACATGATCAACCCTAGGATCTGTTAATCATGTTACAGCCCGTAGGCAGACACTAAGTAAGTGCAATCGAGCTAAACAGGTGCTCGTCGGCTAAACGCCTCAAAATAATATTTTTACAAGAGAGTGGGAGAGTAAAATAAAACCCACTCGTTGTCGAAATTCCTTCTAGTATTCACCATCTGGCAGGAAGGTCGATAGATCCTCTGGAGCTGCTCCGAAATCTGGCCACACAAAACCAGCTGGGTCAGACCCCAGAAAGAGCAAGTGCCACAAAGGAGGCTTCACTTAAGAACTAAAACCAGCAATCAGCACAAGATATAAATAAAAGTAAGAACTGGAAATAAAGAAAATACACCAGGATGATATACGACGAGATAACCATGGAACTATTCAGATAACCAGGTTACAACCCGTAAACCAAACAAGGACCGAGGTTGTAACCCTTCGTCTGAACAGAACTTGGAATTCTCACCATTTATCGGTAAAATAAATACAAGCATTCTGATCATTCAATAATCTGGAACAGGATCAGGGCAAGACTAGACTGGTTAGACTCCGTCCAATCACTTTACGGCCAAGCAAGAATTACGGCTTGATACTTTAACTAACTAGGGTTGTCACAAGCCTAATTACTAACAAGATACAGTAAGATTATTCCACAGCCACAAGCCCTGCAGACCATCCAGGTTATCCGGGTTAAAAGATTAGAGTTGAATTCAGGTGGGTACATCGTCCAGGAAACGAATGAACCCATAGGTAGCTTGAAGGGTGCAACACATGACAGTGTGCTGGAAATGTGCCCTACTCGACGGCAGGCTACAGATCCCAAGGCGTGCCCAGGTAACGGGATTGCCTGTAGCTGGGAAATCTCATCATGACTAATGTATTAATCTAGTTATTAGCCTTAGTCCATTTTAGTAGGTACTCCTGACCGTGGTACTCAGGAGTCCCTGTCCTAGACATGATACAAGACAGGACTAGTTTATTTGTACAAACACAATCGCCCACGGTGTCCAGATTAATTATACAGGTCATGTCATGTCAGGTAGCCGTCGCAACAACTATTCGAGATAATCATGTCAGGTTATCATGCCAAGTGTACTTGTCAGGAGTGTGCCACGACGGGCCACTATCAGGTCATGTCAGGTTATTATGTCAGGAGTACACCACTACGGGTCACTATCACGTCATGCTCAATTATCAATTCCAAACATATCAAGTAAATTCGTGATTATCAAGTCCAGTTGCGCCTAAACATCAGGGTAAGTAGGGTCAGGTCCAGTTGCGCCTAAACATCAGGTTGCGCCTGAGTCAGACTGCGCTCAAGTCAGGCTACGTTCAAGTCAGGCTACGCTCAGGTCAGGCTACGCTCAGGTCAGGCTACGCTCAGGTCAGTGTATGCAAGACATACGCTTCCAAAAGGCAGCGTATGTACTCCATACGACTCCTCTTCAAGGCAGCGTATGAGGTCCATACGACTCCTCATCAAGGCAGCGTATGAGGTCCATACGACTCCTCATCAAGGCAGCGTATGAGGTCCATACGACTCCTTGCCAAGGCAGCGTATGCAAGACATATGCCTCTAAAAAGGCAGCGTATGAGTCAGACTGCGCTGCGCTAAAGAGCGTGCGCAGCTAAGTGACGCAAGCTAAAAAGCTCGTGCACTGCTCACTGTTTTCTCCAAATCAGCAAGAACTACATGGTTGAACCCAAAGCTTCAAAAGTCCATAACTTGGTCAAAACAAGTCCAAATCCAACTTTTCAAAGGTCAAAATTCGGTAGAATAAAATTCTCTACAACATGGAACCATCAAAACTTGAAAACAAAGAAGTTTGATAGATCAAAACCACCAAAAATCCAAAAATAACTAATTTCTAGATCTACAAAAATTAAAGCCTAAAAATAGAAAATGACAAGTTCTAATGTGTCTTAGAAACATGAGGAAAAGCTAATGGAACAATAAAAATGGGCTCTCTTGTGGAAGCAAGTTGCACTTGCCTAGACCTCTCTCTTCTCTCTCGGGTAGGTGAAGGGAGTAAATAGAAGAAGAAGAAGAGATTAATGAAGAGAGAGAAGAAGAATAGGTAATAAATATGAGTGGTGGTGGTAGGTAGGGGGTTCACCCCTTGGTTCATGATGAACCAAGAGCAATCCCAAACCGAACCAAGCCAACCCAAACCAAGAATAAACCAAGCCCAGTGAGGAAATTAAGTATGGAAATCATGCAATACAAGAATAAATACGTACACGTATTCCAAAAATACGTAATACGAACCACAGGCATTACACCAAGACATCGGCAAAGGACCGTGCCAAATGCGTACACTCCGGATGTGCCCAAAACATAGAGATAATTTTATTAGACGGCGGATGTCTTCTATGGTACTCCACATAGTGATTGTCGGCAAGTAACTTCAAAACTTGTTGCATTGCCATTCTTCCTCTTAGGGTATTTGTCCTCGATCTCGAGAGTGCATTGTAGATTATCCTCATTGTTGACTTGTTCTGTTCATTCTTCTGGCGCACCGTGGAATAAATTTGCTTCGGGCCAACTCCGGAGCAGGACAATTCTTCAACTAACTGCTTCTCATGTTCGTTCAACCTTCTGGCATAGGGATGAACGGTAAGTGTCTCCACCACCGTATGATTGTTCATCCTATTTCTGACATCAACTATCCACTTTCTATCATTTCTTGAGACAAGCACAATCATGAAAGGACAACCGCACTTTTTGGACCCTACCGCCTTCTCCGGGACTTTTTTTCGGGCACATTCTTCTTTCCTTCGATGAAGCCTAAATGTCCCACCTCTTTCGCATCCAAGATCAGCAGTTTTACGACACAACCTGGCCTCGTAATGACCTTGAAATGACAAGGACTGTGTTTTCTTGCCTTCCAACTTGTCTGCACCATTCTAATGCTTCTTCATAAGATTCAAATGCTACATCCGTTGAGATTATATTACTCAAGTCATTGGAAATAGGAGGTGGTAGGCCCTATATTTAATTTCAAAAAAAAATTGCCAATCACAATTACAACCAAAATTATAATATCAACAACTTTAAGACTGTCAAAGAAAATTGTCCTTTCTTCAGGACTGTACAACAGGACTGCCAGACATTCTGGCAGTCCATCGTGTTTTATAGACTGCCAGAAAGTCTGGCAGTCCTGTTTTACACTAGTTCTACACATAGACTGCCGAGTTTTGTGACAGTCCTTCGTGTTTTATAGACTGCCAGAAAGTCTGGCAGTCCTATTTAACACTAGTTCTACACAGACTGCCGAGTTATGTGGCAGTCCTACGTATTTTATGGACTGCCAGAATGTCTGGCAGTCCAACTGTATAGTATTTCTACATATAGACTGCCGCATAATCTGGCAGTCCTCGTTACTTCTTGTACTGCCATGTTTTGCGGCAGTCCTATTTTACACTAGTTGTACAAATAGACTGCCGCATAATATGACAGTCCTTCATGTTCTATGGACTACCAGAAAGTTTGGCAGTCCTGTTGTATAGTCGAATGCGTAGCAGTCGGTCGGAAATTTACCGAGAGTTCTTCGGGTGTTTTGTCGTGTTGTTCGGAAGATCCGGGTTCCTCGATTGATAGACGTGATGATCCACCTTCTTCCATAATTTTTACATTGGGACAAAATATAAGATTACTTCAAAAAAAATAACCTCAGAAATTTTGTCGTTTAGCGGACGTCATCGTACCGAATATTCTAAAAATCTTCCTTGGGGAATCTTCTAGGGTTTGGAGAAATGTGGGGTTGAAAAAAGTGTGGGGACCAGACCTAGGGTTTGGAGAAAAAAGAGGGAGAGAGAATGGAGAGTGAGGAAGAAAAGAAAAAAATTTAAGAGTTAATTTTTATACCTACCACTTGGATAGCCCTGAGTAATTTTTTCAGTGGCAAACTTGAAAATAATGGAAAACAGTCACTTGGACAGCCCTGATCAAAAAAGGCTGTGCCCTTATAATTAGCCCTTAAATACTACTACGCCAAATTATAGCCAATTCAAAACACTACTTCGTGCCCCCACCATACTTCAGTCCCAACCAAGAGTTTAGCAGAACAAACAAAAACAAAAAGTCCCACGAAGCACCTGTAGACCCAATCCGTATACACAGAGTTACATAAATTCAATTTCCATACTCGTGCCACTGCAATATTCCATCTCCAGCTAGTCCCCCTTTGGGCACGACACTTCAATGTTGGACATGAACAAATACTAGACACGAACCAACCCTAAAATCCTTCGCATCCCAGTCGATATCCTGTCCAACAATCGGTTAATTCTAGATACATAACAATATGTTTTCAACATCACGAAGGATAAAACAAAACCTGAGAAGAGTGGATTCGAACTGAGTGATGGAAACATCATCGATAGTATTCAATACGATCCCTCGGACACGCACGAGATCTGGTTGGGACCTTTAATCAAACAGTTGGAATGCAATATAAAATAAAAACATTCAGAAACCATGCTCGAATCTGAAGAAGAAATTTCAATAGATCCATGATCCATTCGATCACGACTCAACTCAAAAGAAGAATCGATCAAATTCAACTGAAACTTATCCGATCCCGAACCTCGATCGTGAGTTTTGGAACGATGTTGATGATGCCGAGCTCTTGCCAAAGAAGACGATGACCAATCGGACTCAAATTAGCTGATCTCAATTAATGTTCTGGTCCTGGATCAAATCGATCAATGATTAAAAAATAGTATGTCGTTTTCTTGATCAAGATAAGAAATTTTGATCGATCTGATCAATTGGGCAGGGACTACTAAAAAGAATTCATCCGACACAAGAAGATTAGAAACTGAGATTATAACACCCAGTTTTCCAGATGAGGGTAATTTTGAAATTTTGTAATTATAATTATTATTTATTGATATTTATTTCATATTATGATTTTTGGTGATTTTTAATCATTTTAAAACTATTTAAAATTATGACTTATGATTTTGGTGTCCTGCCAGTGAAACCCTAGAGACTGCATGACCTAGAGCCTAACCATGTCATTAGGATGATTTAATTATCATTTTTAGCCTAGGGGTAATTTGCCATTTGACTTATTTGATGATTTAGTGAATTGGTGAATTCTAGTTTGATCTTGACTTGTTGAGACCTAGTGGACTAGCCTAGAAGCTAACCCTAGATATGGTAACCCTAGTCTAGCTTAAGTTAACTCATTTTAGTCATTAGAGATTAGTTTTAGAATGAGAGGATTAGTTTAAGTGAAATTATTTCATGGTTTGTGGTTTTAATGAAAGGACTTGTGATTAAGGACTTAATGACTTGTGACTTGGCCCATGGCCCATGATTTGACACCCTAACCCTAATTCCTTCCTTTATGACTAGCCACATAGGGATCCCCACCCTATATAAACACTTATTCATTAGGGCTTGCCTCTTTTATTTTATTTTAACACCTAGGAAAAGAAAGGTATTTTTTCCCCTTCTAAAAATCTCCATAAATTCATTTTAATTCCTTTTTAATCCTAATCTTTTGCATTAGGTTCTAATTTCTATATGTTTAATATTTTTGGAGGTTAATCTCAGTTTTGGGCTCATTTGGAGCATTTGGCCATCAAGAGGAACATCCCCCATTTGGAGCTTTTCTATACTTTTTGCACCTATAGGTAAAACTCTCCAAATTATTTTAAATTTCTGTTTTCTTTACATTTAGGGCTAGATCTAGGAGTCTCCTAGCTGTCCCCAAAATTTGGGTGGATTTTGTGTCCGTTTGGTGTCCGTATCGGACACATATCGGTCTATGTATTCATGTGTTTGTTGAAATGCCTCAAAGGGAAATAAATTGCTATTTTTGAAAAGTGATTGAATGGAAATGTTGCTTTATACATGTTTATTGCATTCGTGTCCTAATGAGCACATTTCTGGACACGTTCGTGTCCAAAGTTAGACACACACGCGTGCACAAGGCCCCGGTGCGCTGCCCTGCTGCTCGGGTGCCATAGCGGACACGACACGGCGACTCAGGTCACAAAATTTTGTGGACACGTGCGCCTAGTGTCTGACACGACGCTAACAAAATTTGGCCGGGTTTCGTTGAGTGGTTAGTGAGAAATCTCACTCGTACTGAAATTTCTGACACGCACACATGCGAATTTCGATCCACTAATACGGTCTCGTATCGACACTTGGACACCACTTGGACACGGGGCAGGGTGTTCAGTCCCTAGCCCTATATCCTACGTGTCACTGTGCAAGAGCATGGCTCGTCTCGAGCACCGAGTCGCGTCCAATCGGACACGACATGACTGCACGAGGCAGCCTTAACTGCCAGTTCTGGCACTGTCGGGTTTCCTTTTTTTTGACACTTCGTGTCCACACATTGGACACAGTTGTGGACACGATTGGCACCTTTGACACATATGCATTGTGACTCACCTCTGTTCGAGCTTAAATTGGGTTTTCCTGTTTGAATTGTGTTTGATTTCATACGTTAATTGAACACTTATACACTGTGACACTCACATCTACATTCTTGTATTCACTGCTCACTTCGACACTCCTCTCTGGACACTTGGACACCATGTGACACTTGTTTCACTACTCACTTGACACACCTGTCATGTTTCCCACCCTGTGATTTTCCCTATTTTGGTTCAGCCAGTTTGGTTGACACTTAGATGTATGTGATACTTGTATGCATGTATGCATGTATGTATGTATACAAATTATGAGTTATCCCCTATATATGTGTGGGGTTCAGTCCTCAGTTGATTTATTAGGCAGTAGGATATGGGGGTTGGTATCAGGAGTGAAGAGGTTTGTGTGGGAAATAGAAGTAGCAGCAGTGACAGGGGTTCTATTGATACATGCACTGTTAACATTTTCCAATGAGTTGAATGGGGTAAATTCTAATATAGGAGATTTCAAGGAGATTCATACTTGTACCTGGGTTTAGGTGTTTACAAAGGATTGGGTTTCATGTTTTGTTTTGGTTTTCAAATATTGGATTAGAATTTGCAGGTTCTTTTGACTGATACATGTTTTAAAAGACAGTTTTCAAATGAGTTTAAAAGGGTAATTTGAGTTCGATTTCAAATGAATTTAAACATCCATTACCTGGGTTAAATGTTTGTCTCTAAATTAGTTTCTGAAAGTAAAATCCTTAGGTTCAAATTGTTGGCATTCGAAAACTGGGTTTCATGATATTTAGTTCTTTATTTAAGGACTGATTTAGTGTAAAGTATAGAAATAGGATTGGTGCCTACGTAATGGGATGTGGAATAGTGTGTCAAATATAGGTAAGTTTAGTATGGTTTTGGCATGGATGCATAGAGTAGAGGGGTCTTGGAATAGCAGGCAGCAGTGGCATTGCCTTGTGGTAGCAGCATTGGCTGCAGGCAGTGCATTGCAGCAGCATGTGCAGTAGGCAGGCAGGCCAGGGGGCTTGGCTGATATTTCTGAAAAATATTAGGGAGGGTGAGATCCTAGTCTTGGGTTATTGTATGTATAGATATATAGATTAGGCTTTTATAGGGTTATATATATGAGGATGCATTGTGATGAGGAGTAGGTTAGGGAGCCATTGACAGTAAAAGAGTTTATGAGTGTGCCCTTTTGTGTGGAGATGTTCTTAGGGTTACCCCCATGTAGGCTATTAGCTATATTTATGGGATATAGTAAACATGGTAAGGGCACATTATGATATAGTTAAATATATATATATATATATATATATATATATATATATATATATATATATATATATATATATATATATATATATATATATGAGGGCTAGTTAGATATGAGTTGGGTTGGATTGGTTAGGATAATGAGTTTGGCCTTGTAGCCTAGTAAACCAATACCCTATACTTAGACAAGTTTGACCAATTGACCCTTGCTAGCCTAAGTTTGACCAATATTGACTTGTTGACTTAGTTAACTAGGTAGTTGACCATAGATAGTTGAGTTGACTCTTAGTTGACTAAAGGTTGACTAGTTGACCAAGGTTTGACAATTTAGCTAGGTATTGACTTGGTTTGACCCAGAGTTGACCAAGTTTGACTTAGACCTAGTTTGACCTAGACAGTTGACCAAGTTTGACTTAGAGTTGACTTTGACCTAGATTGGCCTAGAAATCATGTAGATGCATCATAAACATCATCTGTCTTATTTTAAACACATTATAACCTATATTTCTCTGTTTAGGATATTGTGACTCTATTGCAGACATCTGATATTATACTACTCTTTTTAGAGTATCAGGCGAGTACATTCTCTGATCATTTCATATCCTGTTAGAATTATTATCCTGCTTTAAATTACTTTACTTGATACTGTCACATTGGTCACACGGATTAGTACTATATGGATCCCTTCTTGAGATGTTATCCCCTCAGGGAGCATCGGATACTACATGTTCTATGCGTTTCACTTACATTGTGTATCACTATGCTTCATGTTCATTGATCACTTGTGACATGTACTCTCATGATCACAGAGTCTTCCTTGAATCACCCATTTATGGGCATTTCCAAAATTACCCATTTATGGGCCTACCATGTATCACCCCTTGTGGGCCATTGCATGGAATCATAACATAACCTGGCTGGATCCTTGTGTATTGATTGGGGGTACGGGAGAGTAGAAGTAGACATGTGAATAATATCCAAGTAGTATAGTTCCCAGAATCACTCCATAGTATAGTTCCCAGAATCTTCTATGCCATTCACATGTTTATATTGTACTCTGACTCACTAGCCACTGTTAGTTCTCTACTTATAGTAGATATTTCTATTGCAGTTCTCTCTCTGTTTACATTCTGTACTTTCTTTCAGTTCTTGTATCTTACTTTACATGATTACATTTTCTAACCTACTATGATCTGTTGAGATGTATTGTGCTCGCTCCTGTCCTGAATGGACCTGTTGAAAATATTACAGAGGACGAGGAGGAGGCCTGTATGGATACCTACTACGGGACAGCTCTAGATGACACCATTGATCCGGATTTCCAGCCGGATCCATTAGCTATAGAGACTGAGGCTCCCTAGTCTAGGTTTACTATTACTGTCATTTGGGATCTGGATTGTATATATTCTTTCATATTCAGTAGTTTGAGACTTGTATTTCAGGATGTTTGCTGAGATGTTATCTTAGACACTTAGACTCTTCTGATCTTCTGTACTTCATTTTGAGTTTTATATCATATCGTACTTCTTCTTTCTTAGTTGTGATTGAGTTTACATTCTGCTATGTCACTCCCATTCGGGGAGTATAAACTGTTTAGCATTACATTGTTAGATGTTGTGACCTAGGACAGCGTTCTACCGCCGACACTGCGGCGTAGGCTGGACGTACCCACTTCTCGTTCCCTTACTCTAGGGTGCGGGTCGTGACACGTTTTTAGAGTGATAGAAGAACAGATCATACTATCTTGAGCTCAAAGTAATTTTTAGAGTATCGATCGAGACTCACTGGGTTTGGATCGATCGCTGGAAGAAGAAGGTGATCCCGTGATGAAGAACGTCGAGGGAGCCGAAGAGCCGTCGCTAGAGAAGACGACCCTCGCTGTCGTCGTCGTCAGAGAACATTCTCTGTGTTGTCGTCACCATGAAGGAGTCGTATGCCACGGAGAAAGAGCCGCACCTACTCGTTGTCGCCCGCCGAGTTGATGATCGCCACCGCCATGGCTAGCTTCGACGAATTAGGGTTAGGGTTTGAAGGATTTTAGCAGGGAAGAAGAGGGAAATAATTGGAGGAATTTATGAACAGAGCTCGTGCTCTTTAAATGACTTGAACAGAAAGAAAGTGAGAGAGAAGACCACTTTAAATAGAGGTTGAGAAAGAATATGGATTTTACAAAAAGGAACAAAAATAATTGGTTTAATACAAATTAGGGATAAAGTTTGTTAGAGATTTGTTATAGGTTGTTAGAAAGTTGTTAGAAAGAGGGGAGTTTGTTAGGGTTAGTTAGAGAATATTCTAGATTAGTTGTTAGCCTTAGTTAGTTAAGTAACTAACCATGTGACTAAATTGCTAGAATCTTCTCTCCTCATTATCCTTAAATAAGTAATAAAAATACTTCCTTTTCATAAAATTTATAAAGAGGCTATTATCAATCAGAAAATTAATATTCCACAAAATAAATTAAAAATAATTATTTCTAAAATTCCAAAATATCAGAAAATATACTAACTTTATTAATTCAGGAAAAGTAGGGTTACATGACCAAATAAAGACAAGGGTGTCGTAACCTTGTCGAGAGAGAGTACATCCTATAATCATGGTCAGGTTATAGATTTCTATATCGCAACTTTGGTTCATAGCCTATCGTAGCATAATGGCCCAATCCAATAACTAAACAATGACATGGGTTGGACCACGCACCACGGCAGTCCATGTCCCTGCCTACTAATAGAAGACACAAATCACAAGCCAGTCAGTTTACAGGCGGCCAGTGAATCCTACGACTTTTTAAGTTTGTCTTGATTATCCCAGTAATGCTTATATATATATATATATATATATATATATATATATATATATATATGAATCATTAGATCGTGTCCTATCCAAGCAAGGCTAGCTAAAATAAAAATATAACATGCAGACATGCAGGAATGCACCAGTCCCTCGTAAGGTACTTGGCTAAGTTAATAAGTAGCGGCGCCAGCTCTCCTATTGTGAGAACTGGCTCGACATATAATAATCAGATACTGCACTCCACTAGTGCGGATGAATATACAGTATCTGTGGTGGTCATCCGACACGTCATAAATAATGTCTGGATGGTAGCTTGTCATGCACAATCTTGGGATTCCGTCCCCTCCCAACAATTCTACCATTTCAAGTTGCTTAGTTTAACCCTATGTTGATTTTGGACATGTCGTGGTCACATGGTCATCCTCCTATATATCGTACCTTAGTACGTGTACCCTAAATATGAGTCTACATTGGCTCGTAGAGTCCTAATTCTAGATCTATCCATATTGTAATACATCAAACAAGAATTATCATACCACGTCAATGCTACTGACCATTACCATGATCGTGCTGGAATCAGGAATGTAATGACATATAATAGGAAGGTTCAGGTAGAACAGAGAGGCACACCTCAGTGCACTCATATAGATTGTATCTCAGTACATACTTAGAATAGTACCAGCAAGTATACAGGTAATTAAGGCAAGAATATGGTCAAAGAATCAAGGATAGCCTTTTTACACATAAAAATATGACCTCTATGCAAATCTACACAAAACAGGAGCTTTTACGCAATTCTGGGTACAAAAGGGGTCCCAGGATAATTTATAAGCACAAACAAGGATCTTAGTACAATTATACAGATAAACAGGGGTCCCTGCATAACTCTTCACTCAAACAGGAGTCTCTTTGTAATTCTGCACATAAATAGGGGTCTCATGTGCAAAAATATGCTCAAGAAGAGATTCTATGCAAAAATATGCACAAAAATGGACCTCATGTGCAAAAATACGCACAAGAAGAGATTATGTGCAAAAATACGCATAGGGAAGGGCCTTAGCATAAAAATACGCACAGGAAGGATTTTGCTACAAATTATGCGCAGAAAGGGCCCTTTTCGTAAAAATACGCACATGAATAAATTTGCTGTAAAATATGTGCAGAGAGGGGCCTTTGCGTAAAAATATGTGTATGAATGAATCTGCTGCAAAATATGCGAGAGAGGTGCCTTCGTGTAAAAATGCACACATGATGATGTTCGTCTTCCTAAGACAACATAAAAAAGCTCAAAACTTGTTTTAGCTCTAAAATCCTCAATACAACTCCAAATCTAATAATTCAAAGGTCAAAATTGCATAGAATGAAATTCTCTACAACATGGGATAATTTCTTTTCAGAAATAATAAGGTTTAACAAATCAAATCCTCGAAAAATCCTAAAGCCTAGAATAAAAACTTAGATCTACTCCAAACCATTCATCAAAATCGAAAATGTCAGGAACTAAAGTTGTAGAGAATATAAAGATACACAGTATAGCCCAAAAATATGTAAAGAAATAAAAAGAATAAATAAGCAATGTGGTCTCTCCATTAGTGTAAGATGTACTTGTCTAGGGTTGGTGGAGAAAATAAATGAGAGAATAAGGAGAGAGATAGTACAAGGGAATATTTATCAGAGATGGGGGTTTGTGTCTCCACTGAATCCTAACCCTAATCCAATGTCAAACCAAAGTCAAGTCCAAATGCATTGCCACAAGATCATAAGAAAATAAAATAAAATAAAACAAATAATTCGGATCACGACATGATTCAGTATTCCATCATCGAAATAGTGAACCACACCTACAACCAGACAATGACAAGGGGTGGCACCCTACTCTACGACAAGACACTATCCTATGCCATAATCAAGTGCAAATATAGGATTCATGTACACATGCTACAGATACCATATACCATATACATGAATAATGTAGAAAAAATATGTATACTGGAAACAGAGAGTGCTATTTCTACCCTTCTTAGAAAAGTTTCGTCCTAGAAATTTCAGCCAAGACAAGCTTAAGAAATTAGAGCAAGCAAGACACCAAGTACAAGCCTAACTATGCATGCAATCACATCAATCGACCATGCAATAAGAGAAAAATCATCAACACTTGAAGGTGCTAACTAAGCACGAAAATCGAACTACTAAGGCATAAGGATAAATATGTCTTCTGAGTCTGTTGGGTAGGAATCCGTCCTCGCTGGACTACGCTGACTCCCATAGTGGACACGGGTCAAGGCTTGAGATAAGTCGGTACTCATGACTTAACCAAGAATAAGATTTTGCTCAGGAACTACTCTCGTAGTCAGGACACGGGATGGATATCACGTATCACATGATACGAAAGAAGAAGTGTGAGACGAGAAAGTCATCATTACCCACGAAATATGGAACTTCAAGGAAATATAATGATGAATAATCAAAACTTATCCACAACATGATCACCCTCAGCCATCTTCTGCTCTAATACTCTAAAATATGCCTGCCTCTGAACCTGTTGAACCTATGGCTGTAAAACCCCTAAATTTCTACTATATTTTAGTACTAATTTTTTTATTTATACGTCGCAAAGTCGTATTGTACGTCACACGGGAATTTACGTTTTCGTATTTACTCGTCGAGTGCGAATATGGGCGAGGTTCATATTTTTAGAAAAATGGTTTTGATTTTATCAATCGGTGATGGTTTCAAAATAATATGTATAATAAATATTTTTATTAAAAAGTTGTGAAAAGTATCTATCGAGATTGACAAAATTATTATTTTTAATTATTTATAAAATACTATCTTATTTTAATAGTGGTAAATTAGAAAACTAGAATATGCTACTCGTGTAAAGCACATAAAAAATTATTTCATGTATGTTTTCAAATTTTATTTTTATTATTTATAATAAATTATTTAGCAATAAGGTATTTTAAAATATTTAAATATTTATGTTTATTTTCGAAATTAATTATTATTAAAATATTAGTGTGCATAATATTTTTAAATTTTGTTTGATAGATATTTAGATAAATTATTATGATTTAAAAATATGGATGTATTTTATGTATTCTAATTTAATATAAAGATTTACCTAGATTTAAATTGATTCGGAATTTGATTGAAATTGCTTTAAAACTATTTAAATTAATATGGTTTTTATCTATTGGGGTTTAAATCAATTCTAATCGTTATCCAACTGGGAATTCCCACATCCTATAAATAGGCAGGTACTCCTCCACATTATGTTCTCCACAAAATTCTCCACAAATATATGTGTGCGGATCGTGTCTGTGTTTCCCATCCAAGTCTTATTCCATTTTACAGATACAATAGCTTTTTCGTACCGGACAAACCCCGTCACAAATCAAATTACCAACCCCGTCAATCCCGACACACCATCGCAGCCAGCCCCTGGCCACATCCCCGACTCTCTTGCTAAAAATCACCACCACCAACGTGACAGACCCACCTCCAACATAGCCGCCACCCGCGTATCCCTCGTGACCACCACCACCAAATTCTGGAAACTTCACCCCCGGCCATCGTCGACTCTACCACCACCATAAACTAACACCAACACCCAACCGGCCACCTCGCTGGAACCCCAGACCTCCGTCTTTGAATTCGCCTCACCGGCCACCGTGTCCCGTCCACCACGTCGACCCCGTCCACAGTTCTCGACATCTCGGTCGAACCCCCGTCGCCAACACTACGGACTGCCCTAGCCACGGCCTTCGCCGACCACAAATCCCATCGACGCCACCACCAGAAAGAAATAAAAACACCACCACCAGCGCTTACCTCCACCAGGAGTCGCGCCCAGCCACCCGCGGCGAGCGCCGTCCCCGCACTGCTCCCCTCCGCATTATGGATCCGCCCTCCTCCATTGGTGGATGCGCTGCCCGTTGCGACCAGCGTCGAGCCGTGCGGCCAATCAACGTCGGCCGCTCCTCCCTCATCTGTCGGCCTCTCCGAGCCGGAGCTTCCCTTCTCCTCCTCCGGCCAACTCCCTCTCGACCGCCATCCCGAGATCCATCTTCACCACTCTCCTCCTCCGCCCCCATCACCCGCTCCGGCCACAGCCACCCCCACTGTCCACCGCCGACGTTGCTGCCATCTACCCTCACCGAGTCTCCTCCGTCTCCTCCTCTCGGGTTCCCCAACCCTAACTCCAACCGCCGGATCTCCTCCTTTCCGAACCCCGCCTGGTGCCACCATGGCAGAACCCTAGCGCCTCCGTCAATGCCGCACATCGCCGGCGGAACCCCTCTTCCCGACCTCCCTCTCGATTTCACCGCACAGCCCCCGCTCTTCTCTCTCCCAACCCTTACTCCGATCCCTCTTTCTCTCTGTGCCTTTCCCCCTCTCCTTTCTTCACCTTTCCTTTTTTGGTTTCTTTCTCAATTCTCACTCAGAGAGAAGCTCTCAGAAGGAAGAGGAGTATGCTCGGTTTTAAACAATATATATTTTTTTCTTTTTGTTTGATTACTGTAGCATTGTTGTTTTACTGTGTAGAGGAATCCTTTTGATATTATTATTATTATTATTATTATTATTATTATTATTATTATTTTATTATTATTATTATTGCTGCTACCAGCAGTACTGTCCCTCCAATTTTATATAAATATTTTCTCCAATTGAATATAAATATTTTTAGTAGTATTACTTTTGGTTAGTTTAAGCATAGTATATACATTGTAATTATTAATATTTTATTTTATTAATTAGATAGATAATTAATAGTTTATCAAAAAAAATTGGTTTGACAAAAGTAGGAGTTTTAATTCCTAAATAAAATTCTAGTTTTCTGTCAATTCCATTTTTACAAACTTAAAGTATTTGTAGCCAAAAATAAATTTTGTATTTTCAAGTACTTAAACTAAAATTATTTTTGAACTAATAAAAATATAGTTTCTCTATTTAAATTATATATTTACAAACTTGGAGTTTTTAGCCAAAAACAAAATTTTCTTGATTGTAAGTATTTTTCTATAATTATTTTGACTCATAAAAAACTAGTTTTCAAGTATTATAAATAGTTTTCTAAAAATAGAATATATATTATTATCATTTTCTTTTGAATTTTCTCCTGTCCATGACCAGTCCCAATCTTCATATTCCTTGCCAATTCCAAACTACCTTATGCCAACCCTCACTAATTTGGCCGTTCTGGACCCGATGGAATACTCCGTGTCGTCAACAGAGGCTCCCTTGCATAGTTGTAACACCGAAGTCGATCTTGTGCCACCTTTATTGTACCACACCAGGCAGCTCACCAGGCGTCGCAACAGGCAAGTATACCTTGCTAATTAACTGTCAAATTATTTATTTTCTGTATTATTTTTTTTGTTTCATATTATTAGTTTCCTTTGTTATAAACTGCGCGGCCAAGCCATACTTGGGTGCAAGCAACTTTATTAGTCGTTACTTTATCTTATGTAGGTTCACTTACTGTTAGCGGACTACCTTCTTGTTGGGGGATATCCTTATATCTTCCTTTAGCTGTGACACTCACACTACACGGTTTGAGACATGTTGCTAGGGGCACGACTTATTGACTAGCTATCTCTAAAGTCGCATGACGGTAGATATTCGTAATTCTATGACTAAGGTTTTAGAGACTCAAGCAGTTACAAAACTGGACGAGCCATGGACATGACTTGAACAGTGTGGAAAATATTACGGGAGAACTGTCGCTAGTGCGTATGGGAATCCAAACAGGTAAACCACAGTCTCCGGATGGAACTGTGGCAATTTATTTGTAGATGTCCTCTGACGTTTTAGACGTTACGGACGGATACAGATGACTCGATGCCAGTTACGTACACATAACCTAAAATCCCACCCATGCGCATGAACGTTGTCCTCTAAATTGTACATTAGGCAGTTAGAATCTCCCTTGCATATTTGTGTCTAGAATAGTCTTTTATATATTATTTTATTCTGACAGTTCATATTAGCATGTTCTTTCTGTATCTTGCTACGTCCGTCTGAGGACCTGGTTTTTCTCCAGGTGTGTGTTCATGTCTTTCGCAGGTATCCTAGCCAAGGCCGTAGTCTTCTCCATTCCTTCGAAGATAATTGCGCTTGGTTCGTCTTGCCATTTTATGGATCGATTCTTGTACATTTCTTTCATTGAGATAGTTGGTAGTGGACTTTGTCTCCGCCCAACGATGGTACCATAAATATTCAAGTTGATTTTATATTATTATTCTTTTCATTGTGGATGAGATTTAGTTTGTCTTGGATTACTGTATTTTACAGCTTATGTATACATACGAGGCCCATGTACTTCGTATGTATACGGCTGGCATGTCTACGTTCCTAGTCCTACGTATTTTGGGACTGGGGCGTTACAATGGCTATTGTCTTCCCTGGCCTTGCTCTTGTGGC
This sequence comes from Iris pallida, assembly GCA_029216955.1. Lineage (NCBI taxonomy): Eukaryota > Viridiplantae > Streptophyta > Magnoliopsida > Asparagales > Iridaceae > Iris > Iris pallida. Next base: position 1,999,136 of record JANAVB010011000.1, on the reverse strand, counting down.
CTCTGTTGACCCATCTGATTCTTTTGTTGAAACTTCTATGCATGCGTCGGCAATGGTTGTCGTGCCAAAGGCCTCACTGTCGACGTTGGTCTTTCCTACGGTGTTGCCACAGAGGATGATGGTGACAGGGACTACTGAATTTTGCCCTTTTGGCCTCGGTATCTACGAGCAAGTGGCCACCATGTGATCTTGGCTACCACACCATATGTTCGCTATGCGATATACGTCTTAAGAGTGCCCTCCTTTGCCACAACAAGTACAACCAACAATCACCATGTTGTTGCTGATGCTTCGGCTACTTCTGTCGGGATGGTACCACCAATGACGCTTGACGATCCTACCTTTCCACACCTTGCATGATCTCCATAAGAAGTCCTTGTTGTAACCTCATCTCTCTTTTTAATGCCATCCGCCATCCTTGATTGTGCTGAATATTCTTTTCCTGTTGATGCTGCTGGACTGCTAACGATCCCTAATAATCTGTAATATTGCGTATGGGTCAACTATCTCTGGACATATTATGGGTACTGGAACTTGTGGCTCAGACTGCTCAAACTGCCATATTACCAATCCAACCTAAACAATAGCCCTGAGGAAGTACCACCTTTTGTTGACGTCTCATTGAATCCTGCTCTAGTGGACGTTCTTCCATGTCGATCCCGCCAACTGCTGAGATCGAGGCACCTCTAGAGGAAAAGGTACAAGATATCAAAAGATAGGACAAGAAAGAACGAGGATGAAAAACAACTTAACAATCAAGATAGGGAAAGAAAGTCGAATCAATAGATCAAAGGGGACATATTTTGATTAAGACTCCTGTAGTAATAATACCCCACAAGTCTGAAAAATAGACCTACACAGGCCACAAAAAAACCTTGTCATGTCCAGTACCGAAATACGGGGACGGATATAGCCAGCTATCCCGTATGAGGTACGAAGATGTCATACGACGATTACGGCTATTAAGAGACAAGGGATGCATGTTACAATCAAGTCTCATATAGTCTTATAGAGCATCTATATCTCAATCAATCAAAGCAAGAAGCAGTAATTAATGATCAAAGAAGACAAAGTAGTAAGGCATCCCCGACGCTACAGCAAAAATAATTCATGAGTCTAGCTTTACAAGTGTCAGCCAGCACAAAGGGTCAATAGTACATAAACATAGTCACCTGTAGTCTGATATATTTATAATTACGTAAAAGAACTAAATTTCCACAACAATCGGCTAAACTGCTACCGGTGGGTAAATGTCAAGTACAAAAATTAGAGATATCAAAGTGGTGAAGAAAAAATCCATTCATGGTCCCCGACGCCCATGTTCCGGGAGTACACAATAGTTCGGGTAGATGATTGAATCCTCAGGCTCTGCTACAAAATCTGGCCAAACAAAACCAGTGAGATCGGAGACCGCATAGCAAGTACTACAAGGGAACACATAGTGAATGAGACAACCCAAACAATAAAACAAGACCTAGGTCCAAGATTACGGGCTTATATTATATCATTGAGATAATGTGTCACCCTTACAACCAGACAAAGACAAGGGTGTCGTAATCGTGTCGAGAGAAAGTATATTCTATAATCATGGTCAGGTTATAGACTTGAATGTTGCAACTTTGGTTCATAGCATGTCGTAGCACAATGACCCAATTCAATATCCAAACAAGGACATGGGTTGGACTACGCACCACGACAGTCCATGTTATTGCCTACTAACAGAAGAAACAGAGCACAAGCTAGTCAGTTTACAGGCGACCAATCAATTTTGTGGCTTTCGATAGTTTGTCTGGGTTATCCCAATAATGCTTATAAATATATATATATATATATATATATATATATATATATATAGGAATCCTCGGATTGTGTCGTATCCAAGCAAGGCTAGCTAAAACAAAAATATAACAAACAGGCAGACAGGATTATACTGGTCCCTCGTAAGGCCACCGTGTTAAGTCAATCAATAGTTGTTTCGGCTTTCCTATAGTGAGAACTGGCTCGGCATATAATAATTAGAAAATGCACTCCACAAGTACGGATTAATATACAGTATCAGTGGTGGCCAACCGGTACGCCATAACAAATATCTGGGTGGTGGCTAATCATGCACGATTTCAGGATTTTGTTCCCTCTCAAGAATTCTACCATTTTTAAGTTGCTTAGTTTAACCCTATGTTAGTCTTGGAATCACATGTTGTGGTCATATGGTCATCCTCTTATATGTCGTACCTCAGTACGTATACCCTAAGTATGAATCCACATCGGCTCGTAGGGTCCCAAATCTAGATCAATCCTTAGTGTAATGCATCTAAGAACAATCATCCTACCACGCCAATGCTACTGACCATTACCATGCCTATGCTAGGATCAGGAATGTACTGACATATAACATGCATGATCAGGTAGAACAGAGAGTCGTACCTAGGTGCACATATAGATTGTACCTCAATAATATGTAGAATAGTACCAGCACGTGTACAGGTCAGGAACATGGTCAAACAATAAAGGATAGTCTTTCTACGAATAAAAATATGATCTCCACGCAAATCTGCACAAAACAGGGGCTTCTATGCAATTTTGGACATGAAGAGGATATTTAGACAATTTATGTGCATAATGTACAATTCTGCACACAAACATGGTCCTCTACGTAATTATGCACACAAACAGGGGTCTATGTGCAAAAATATGCACAAAATGGGCCTTATGTGCAAAAATACGCACAAGAAGATATTACATGCAAAAATACGCACAGGCAAGGGCCTTTGCGTAAAAAATACACATATGAATGAATTCTGCAGCAAATTATGTGCAGAGATGGGCCTTTGCGTAAAAATATGCACAGGAATAAATCTGCTGTAAAATATGCTCAGATAGGGGACATTTACGTAAAAATACATTCAGGATTCTGCTGTAAAATATGTGCAGAGAGGGGCCTTTGTGTAAAAATACGCACATGAACGAATCTGCTGTAAAATATGTGCAGAGAGGGGCCTATGCGTAAAATTACACGCAGGATGTTGTTCTTCTTCGTGAAGACGACATAAAAAAGCTCAAAACTTGTTTTAATCCTACACTCTTCAATACAACTCCAAATCTAATGATTCAAGGGTCAAAATTGTATAGGATGAAATTTTCTACAACAAGGGATACTTAGTTTTCAGAAATACATAGGGTTAATAGATCAAGTCCTCGAAAAACCCTAAAGACCTAGAATTGAAACTTAGATCTACTCAAAATCGTTCATCAAAACCGAAAACGTCAAGGATAAAGTTATAGAGAATCTAAAGATATACAATATAGGCCGAAAATATGTAAAAAATTTATAGAATAGAAATGAGTAATGTGGTCTCTACATTAGTGTAAGATGTACTTGTCCAGGGTTGGTGGAGAAAAAAATGATAGAATGAGGAGAGAGAGTGGAAGAGAATATTTATAGGGGATGGGGGTTAGTGGCTCCACTAAATCCTAACCCTAATCCAATGTCTAACTCAATTCAAGTCAAATGTCATGCCACATGATCATAAGCAAATAAAATAAAACAAATAATTCGGATCATGACATGGTCCAGTATTCCATCTATTGAAGCAGTGAACCACACCTACAACTAGACAAGGACAAGGGGTGGCACCCTACTCCTTGACAAGATATTGTCCTATGCCATAATCAAGTACAAATACAGAATTCATGTACACATGCTACAGATACCAGATACCATATACATGAATAATGTAGAAAAAATATATATACCGGAAACGAAAAGTGACACACCCATTTGGGATGGTATGAAACTCAAGCAAATATAGCTTATCCTATAAAAAAATATATATATAAAATGTAATTCTACAACATAATCCAGTAATAGAACTTGTATAAACCCCCTTGTCTCACATATTACGTCACTCACCAGAACAAACCAAATCAAAGTTTTGGTTCCAGACTATTGTATTAGGTTTCGCTTTATCAAAAAAAAATAAGACATGATCAACTACATCTTTCGGTGTACTCTATTATTAATTTAGATAAACTTCAGTTTGAGTTTTAAAAGTTAATGTAAAGATGAACCCTGAAACAATGTTACGGGCTAAATGTAGTATTAATGGATTTTCAAAACAAGAAAAGCTTGATATATGTTTCTTTTCAAAGTTTGCACTGATCATTCAAATTTCTAAAAAAACCATGTTCACATATTTCAACGTGATAAGGATTTAATCACAATATCAATAATTTGAATATATTCAAAGGTAATATGCACAAAATCCATGATGATATTAAAACAAAAAGACCTTTGCCAGGTATAGTCATTCATTAACATCCACAACACAATCTAATATATCAAAATGTAGGAAATAATAATGTCTTGTTCTCATTGCTAGGGTTTGTTACAATATATATAGTGTCTACATGTGGGCTTATGGGTTATGGGCCATATTTGCATTACAAATATAATCTAACAATCTAACACCCCCCCTCAAGTTGGAGCATGCAAGTCACAAATGCCTAACTTGGGAAGGAAAGAATCAAACACATGCTTTCCAAGGGGCTTAGTGAAGATGTCAGTCAGTTGAGTAGAAATAGGAATATACGAGGCTATTACGGTGCCATCTCTAATTGCATCGCGAACAAAATACAAATCCACCTCAATATGCTTACTGCGCTCATGAAATACTGGGTTCTGAGCCAGGTGCAGGGCTGACTGTCTATCACAATACACCGACATAGCAGACTCCTGGCGAACGCCCAAACACACCAATAACTCCTTCAACCATTTTAACTCACAAGCAAGCGCAGCAATAGATCGGTATTCAGCTTCAGCGGAAGATCGAAAAATAATTGGTTGCTTCTTGGTCTTCCAAGAAATAGGAGACCCTCCCAGAAACACCAACCAGCCCGTAACAGAGCGGCGAGTCATGGGACAAATTGCCCAGTCGGAATCACACCAACCAGAAAGACGGAGATCACAATCAGCTTTCAAAAGAATACCTTGTCCCGGTGCATGTTTGAGATATCTGACAACTCTCAAAGCAGCATGCCAATGATCTTGTCGAGGCTCCTGTAAGAATTGAGACAAGATATGCACAGCATAGGCTAAGTCAGGGCGAGTAAATGATATATAAATCAAACTTCCAACCAGCCTCCGATAAGGCTCTGCATCCTCCATCTTTGGACTAGTCGATTCTGCCAGCTTGTGATTGGGCTCCATGGGAAAACCAGCAGGTCGAGACCCCATCAAGCCGCATTCTAAAATGATGTCCAAAGCATATTTCCTTTGACACAAGGAAATTCCTTCTGCACTCTGAGCCACCTCTATACCAAGAAATTACTTCAACACACCAAGGTCCTTCATATGAAAGCATGAACTAAGGTACTTTTTGAAAGCATCTAAAGCACCCGAGTCATTACCATACACAATCATATCATCCACATAGATCAGAACATGCAACTCTACCGTCCCTTTAAAAAGAGAGAAAAGAGAATAATCAGAATAAGATTGAACAAATCCATAGGATATTAGAGAAGCAGCAAGCTTAGCCAACCAACAACGTGGTGCCTGTTTCAATCCATATAGAGACTTACGTAGGCGACACACTTTATTGGGTTCACTATGCGAAAAAAATGGCGGCAACTTCATATATACTTCTTCTGTCAAATCTCCATGAAGAAAAGTATTGTGCACATCCATCTGGTAAAAAGTCCAGCCTCTTACAGCTGCAACAGCCAAGAACGCTCGAACTGTAGGCATCTTAGCTATCGGAGCAAATGTCTCTGAATAGTCGATCCCCTCAACCTGATGATTACCTAACACAACCAGCCGTGCTTTTAAGCGCTCAATGCTTCCGTCGGATTTGTACTTGATTTTGTACGCCCATCGACTTCCCAATGCTTTCTTCCCAGGAGGCAAATCGACAAGACTCTATGTCCCATTATCTTCCAGAGCCTGTATTTCAGTTTGCATAGCCGTACGCCAGCCTGAATCTCGCAAGGCCTGGCGATATGAAGTAGGCTCAACACCTGCAGTGATGGCTGCAAGAAAATCTCTGTGTCCAGCAGTAAATATGTCATAACTTAGAAATTGTGTTAGAGGATACGAAGTACCTGAGGAAGTGACGGGAACAGATGAACTGTGGTGAAGGGGGGAGTTTTACTTCGAACAGCATTCGTCACAAAATCTTGTAATCGTACTGGCTGTGATTTCTTTTTCATTTCTCTTCCCAATACTACCTCGTCGGGCACCTCTGGCAATACTGTATCCCCTGTATCATCAATAGCATCCGTATTACCCCCAGCGGATTCTCCTGTCAATACTTCTGCAGCTACCTGTGCATCCTCGCTACTCGGTGCCGAGCCACCAGCAACCACTCCAGCCTCAGCCACCGTGGTCGGCACCATCCCAAAAGTCTCTATATCGTCTTTCGGTACCTCAACAGATGTATGGCGTGTCGTAGAAGACATCTCGCTAGCAGAGCCACACCCAGGAAATTCTTTTTCATAAAAAGTTACATCATAGGACACAAAAAATTTACCAGTCTCCAAATTATACAGTTTCCATCCCTTTTTATCAAGTGGATACCCAACAAAGATATATTTTCTACTCCTGCTTGCAAATTTATCATGTCGGGATTTCAAATCATACGCATAGCACAGACAACCAAAAATACGTAGATGATCATACGAAGGAGCCGAACCATATTAAACTTCATAAGGAGACTTAAAATGCAAGATGCTAGAAGGTGTTCTATTTATCAGATAACATGCACCCAGAACACATTCCCTCCAAAAATCTACAGAAAAAGAACCCTGAAATCTCAATGCCCTGGCGACATTTAAAATATGTCGATGTTTTCTTTCCACCCTTCCATTCTGTTGAGGTGTCCCAACACAGGATATTTAGAATAATATACCTTGAGATGAAAAATAATCTCATAAACAATTAAATTCAGTGCCATTGTCGCTCCGCACACGACGTACATCGGCCCCAAACTGACGCTTCACCATAGAAATGAATTTAAGAAACATAGAATAGACAGCACACTTATCCTTCAACAAAATAACCCAAACAGCTCTAAAAAAATCATCCACCAAAGTTAAAAAATATCGTGCCCCATTAGATGACGGAACACTATATGGTCCCTACAGATCACGATAGATAAGGTCAAAGCATCTCAAAGTACGACTACTAATATCAGAAAAAGCATCACGAGTTTGTTTAGCTTGATGACAAATATCACAAGCCTTATGAGAAAACACACTACTACCAGAGAGAAAAGGTAAAGTCTGCATTATTTTATCTGAAGGATGCCCCAGTCTACTATGCCAAACCTCGGAATTACTCTCTCTGCATGCCAGGATCACCGAAGCCAAAGAAGCTGGAACCTCCCCCAAGAAGTAAAGTCCACCCCTTTGTTCACCTGCTCCAATCACCATCCTCGTACTTCGGTCCTGAACAAAACATAAATCAGGAGTAAATAACATATCATAATTTCTGGCACCAATCAATTATGAGACAGAGATTAAGTTGCAGGTCAATGTCGGAACGTAAAGAACATCCGTCAACACCAATAAAGCAGTCAAAAATACTTTGCCTCTTAGAACAGCCTCAATAGTGCTCCTATCAGGCAAAGTCACAGGACAGACAGGGCCCTCAAAGCAATCAACTAAACAAGCACGAGAACCTATCGCATCAAGAGTAGCCCCAGTATCGAATATCTAAGTGACAGAAGTATTCTTACCCATTAGGCGATCAGAGTTTGAAGTACCAGGGTTGGAAGTATTGTCGTTACCCAGCAAGCTCATCAGTTTCTGCCATTATTCACCTGAGAGTGGTGAAGGATACCCTCCATGCATCATATCCGCCGAACTTCCAGCAAGACCAGCAGGGACACCATGACCAGCAGCGGCGACATGATGAACAACCCCTTCGCCACCAGTACCACGTCCCCCATCACGTCTCTGTTGTGGTGCCGGGCCTCTGCCACCCCCAGCACCACGTCCGCCCTCATGCCGAGGACGAGTCTCCCACCACTCTAGATAGCCAATCTTGGCAAAGCAAGTTGCAACATCATGACCTATTTTCTTGCAATGAGTACAGATCATACCTAATTTATCCCTGGAATCTGAGGTTCTACTATTAGAAGCTGTAGAAATACGAGGTGAAGTCTTAATAGCCAGCGCCATTACCTCCTCAGTAGCGGATTAGACCTGAGATCTTTGTATATCCTTCTCCTCACGGACTGCCTGGTATGTCCGATTTAAACTTGGCTGATGATCCTGAGCTAGAAGATTAGATCGGGTATGACCATACAACTCAGCATTCAACCCATACATAAAGTCCTAAAAGTGGTCTTCATCCCTCATAGCCTGTAGCTTTGCAGCAAGTTTACTACAGGTACAAGTAGGCAATAGGAAATAAGCAGTTTGTTCATCCCACAGAGACCGCAAATTACCAAAGTAGGTTTCTACAGACATTGATGCCGTTTATTTGTACTCGGCCAAAGCCACCTTAATTTGTTGCTTCCGAGTGCCATTACTAACAACAAACCTTTTCTCCAACAAGTTCCATAATGGATAAACCTCCTCAAAGTACGACAAAGATTTCTTCAGAGACGGATCAATGGTATTAAGAACCAATTGAACCAATAATGCTTGCATACATCTCCAATCAAGCAATTTACTAGCATCATTAACAGGTTTGATTTTAGTACCTTCCAGAAAGATGATCTTTCTCCTAGAGATCAGGGAGAGACGTATCGACCGAGACCACTCAGCATAGTTCGGTCCACGGAAAACAATAGAAGTAATAATATTTCCTGGTTGATCAGCAGAACTTAGAAAATATGGATCCTTCAGATTAGGATAATTGGGGTTGTGGGTAGCACCACCCCCAGTCGTGATGGAGTAGCTGGACGCAGCATCATCAACCATCGCCAAAGTTGGGTGTACAAAATAAAGTACAACGCCGACGGATCGGTCGAACGAACGGCGAATCGGCCGCTATCGGGGCGCCGGAACTGGCGCGTAGGGGTCTAGGTCGGTGGCGGGGTCAGGCGCGGGATCGTCGCGGGATCGGCCGCATATTGTCAGGTCGTAAGGCTGGCACGTACGGCGGCGGATCGGCGAATCGGTAGATCGGCACGGGAGCCGGTGGAGTCTTCCGTGCCGGATGCAGTCGGGCGCCGGGTCGGTGGAGTCGGGCGCCGGGTCAGTGGAGTCGGGCACTGGTGCAGTCGGGCGCCGGGCCGGTGGATCGGGTGGATGAGTCGGAGGGAATGGCTCCACCCTAACAGCAGCAGAGGCTAACCCTAACAGCAGAGACGGACTTTCCAACGAATCTAATCATCAGACATGGCGGGAATGGCACCTGAAGGATCTCATTTTGATGCTAAACAATATGATGCCAAAATGAGTGACCTGCTGGTAGTTGATGGACAGGATTTCTTTACCTCTTACGACGAGGTATACGAAAGCTTCGATTCTATGGGTCTTCAAGAGAATCCTCTTCGAGGAATTTATGCTTACGGATTCGAAAAACCTTCTGCTATTCAACCAAGGGGAATTGTTCCCTTCTGCAATGGTCTTAATGTCATCCAACAAGCACAGGTCCGATGGATCGGGCGTTCAAGCCGGAGGGATGGCGCAGTCGGAGCCGGGAGGGAAAGATGTAGTGTCTGGCGGCTAGGGTTTTTCGGGAGGCTCTGATACCATGTAGGAAATAATAATACCTTGTTCTCATTGCTAGGGTTTGTTACAATACATATAGTGTCTACATGTGGGCTTATGGGTTATGGGCCATATTTACATTACAAATATAATCTAACAATCTAACACAAAAAAAATATAATAAAAAATTCATATTTTTATGCTGGAAATAAAGTAAATTATATCAACATGAACGATGGTTAATTTGCTCATATTGTCATGCAAGCAAAAGTTCTAACCAACCAAAGTCAATGAGGAAAAAAGAGTGATGATAACTTTCCCACAACCCCAACTTAAAAAATAATTAAATCTAATATATTCCAGCTAAAAGAGATTAGAACAACGGTCTCTCATCTTCCTCAGAGGGGAGAATATAAATCCAACTAAAATCAGTAGTAGCTAACTTCGATAATTCATAATTTTGACGACTTTAGAGACCGTAGATACCGGCACGTTTTTTGGTGCAAAGCGGATCCAACGGCGGACATCGTTTTGGTCTAAAATTATCGTTTTGCCTTTGTGTCCAGAATTAGATTTATGGGTAGGCTAGCCTTTAATTTGACCATTCTGAACATGTTGGTATTGCATGTTTCAGCATTAGGAGACTATTACATGAGTTGACCCTTCGAGGCTCATTGAGTGGCAGTATTGATTCCTCAGTTCAGAACCAGGCGAGTACATTCTCTGATGATTTTCCATTCATGATATTTACTATGTTTAATGTATTTAGTGTAGATATTCATGACTCTTGACACATTGGTCACGTGGATTGGTATTTTACGGATCCCGTCATGAGTTGTTATTTTTTGTTTACCTTGGTGTACCTTGTATAAGCCTTCTTGTAGTTCTTATACAATGTACGTACATCGATTCTCGAGAAGACTTGCTACCTTCTTTTAGAATCCCATGTCATAACGAGTCATGGTTGGATCCACTATATCAGTCGGGGGCGGAGGAATATTAGTCTAGACATGTGGTCAATACCCACCTTGTGCATTTTATAGATCCTTGTGAGTGTTAATCATACACTTCACGTATGATTAACCAGGCCAGTAGACCTTGTGCAAGTTCCAAAGCCGGCCACATGTCAAAGCTAATATTCACTCACGTAGATAGTTGTTCTTGATTCTTGTACATGACATGTTCAGATATCTTCATTCTTGCTCTAGTTTACTACTTTACCCTTGTCATGCTACTTTCATGTACATTCTATTTACTTATGTTTATTCTCTCTATTTACTGTTACATAGCACTTGTCATTTATTGGGAATTATTGTTAGAAATGTGCTCGTTCCAATCCTGATTGGATATGTTGACCAAATTTTACAGATTATGGCAAGGATGAGTGTCCTACCTACTACGGTCCTCACGACGTAGTAGGCATAGACTAGGAGACCCTAATCCAGCAAGGGTTAGTGCCAGCTGAGGAGGCTCTAGTAGTGACTCAGTCAGACTAGGATTTGACTGGACTTTGTCTCCAGCTTTTATATTAGACATGTTATGTTATTTCAGACTTATTTGACTACTTTGTGACTCTCTCTGGATTTGTGTTAGACATTTCACACTCTGAATTTATTATTATCCTTATCTTTATTCATACCATTTATTCTTCCTGTTAGATTGTGATTGAGTTTATATGTATTTATTATATCCTCCATTCGGAGATGACAGGTTAATGTACATTATTAGATAGTAGACCTACAGCGTACTACGTCGTTTCTTCAAACATAGGCTGGGCGTTGTTACGCATTCGTGCCCTTACATTGGATGCGGGTCGTGACAGTAATTAACATAAATTCATAATTCTAATACCTAGATCTATTAGGAAATGGTTAATAATAAGCTAAATCAACTAGTAAGGAGTCATAACTGCTTATGGGTGGTTCCTATTGGTTAAATTTCTATAATTCCACCATAAAAATTTGATATTTGAGATGTTTACCTATTAAAAGAAGACCCTCAACCAAGATCTACGAATTTGGGGGGGCATGTGGTAAAAGAATGTGGACACTGTCACGCCCCGATTCCGTAGAATCTATAGTCGTCCCCCGGGCGTGATGCCGTGCGAACCTAAGTTGCGATAGCACAAAGCATAGTCATAAGGTTATCCGAAACACAACATCAAGTTAGAGTACGCTAAGATAATTGATTGACACATTTGAAATAGAAGTAAACTTTTCATTGATAATAAAACTTCATTTACATTAACTTCATTACAATCATTATCGTGCGGGCTACAACATAACTCGATTACAAAACGAACGCTGATGAGATAGTCGTTCCATACATTATATCCCATTTTATAAGCAAAATATAACACTTTCCACCTGCTATTGACGAGAGTCGAGTCGTCATCTTCTCTTGGACTTCGTGCGAGGTCTTTAAAAGGATTCAGAAACAAGCCTTCAACACACGGACGAGGCTTCAAAAGTTCTTGCACCACCTTGAGCTTTAAGCGGCATGCCCTTCGTGGTTCGGGATACCTGCGTGGAGAGCGAGGATCAGTACATTACACTTTGTACTAGTGCGTGGCTATTTAAGTTCCAAGCTCTCATTTAGTTGAAGAGTTTATATGACTTAATGTATCAATGTTTCTAACCATCCTAATAAATTTCAAACAAGCATATGACAAGCATAATATAAAATACGTTGGAACTTATCCACGGTGGACCGCGCCGAGCTTTATAAGACTTACCATGTTCTTCCCTGTCAATTGTTATCAATTACATACCAAGTGCAATATTACGTGTGTTTGGTCACTGACATCATAAGCCATCCTGGACTATAGCTTTGTTAGCCGAGGCCCTTGCAGCGCAAGTAGTGAGCCCCACTGTAAGTCCCCGCTTAATCCGTACGACCATCCAGCACAGCTATACCGTGTTTCCTCCCAGGCTGAGTCGGTCCCGTGGCCCCGGGTTGTCGTTCGAGGAAACTCTCTCCTTGTCGACAAGTTGTCCAATGACCGATTTAGACTTATTTAGTTTACTCAGGTAGAATCTACACTTTATTTGAGTCATTCTTTTGTTAATGTTAGGGTTATATACTAAAAGCATCACTTTTGTAGTAACCTTATTTTCTTAAATTTTGAATGAGAATCATATAGGCAAATGTTTGCATATTGTATTTGTTGCAAGTGTTAATACAAATGTCTGATATTCTATATTGTAGATAATATGGTGTGTGGTGTCACGCAGAAGATCATATTACCAGTTCCCTATAGAGTATATAAATAGTTCACAACCTAGATGGACTTGGACAATCTATTGGAAAGGTTGTAGTGTAATCTGGTATTAGTCTATCTTGACTATATGTTTACACTAGTACACTTTGTGTGTATTGAACAGAACCACTTGAGGTTGTTCTCTTTGTACTGACTACATAAGAGAATAAACACCTCTGTTATTATGGATGCTTATGCTCTTAATCCGGATATAATAACGGACATGTATATGTAGTGTGCATTACTTTGACTCATAAAAGAGTGAGATTCATTATGGATCAACAACCTCTATGAATTGGGTAATAATATTGTATGTATGATGGGTTGTTGATTATAAATGGAATCCATGTCCCGATACATCGGGTTGATGATGTCCCCTTAAGGAGTTCATAAGGATTGTCATGTAAACTCTGTAGGTGGATTATATTCGACATGACAAATAAAGTTAAGCGGTACTACTTAAGGATAAAAGATGTCGAATCAATATAGTTGTCAGTAACTTAATTTGATCGACGGACATACGATATCTTAATATGGGGAGCCAAACGAGCATATAATAAAAGGAGCCCACAAACATAATTTGGGATTAGGGAGGTAGTGCAACAATAGCTCATTAGTGGACCGAGCTATTGTTAATGGCCTAGATTGTGTGTTCGGACTGAACACGGGATATCCAGATCCGTTAGGAGGCCTAACCCTAATTTCTTCTCATGGTTTCTACCATAGCCTATATATATCCTCTATTCTCTGGCCGCCAGATTACTGATCAGAAATCTAAAACTTTCTCTAAATTCGTGATTCATGTAAGAAGAGAAAGAGAGGACTGCCAAGGAGAAGAAAAGGTTGGGAGATCGTCGCCCACACGACGTCCAACTCGAGGAAGGAATACGTGCAGAAGATCTTGGGGTCGACCGCTCGAGATTGTCAGGAATTACTTCTCCTTTCTGCCGCAAATATAATTCGTGAACCCTAGTTTCCGCCTATTAAGGGTTAGAACACGTATAAGATCTGTTTAACTTTCTATCGATCAATACGCACACCAAAGGAAGGGTCATGAGAATCTCTAGTTCCATCAGTTAATGCATTCCTACAGTTTACAGAGTGCCCATGCCTTTGCATTTATCATATCTTTCGCAACACTATTATCAATTGAACTAAGAAGGGGTCGAGAAGAGAAGGGTCAGCCACTCACCTTGAGTTTAGTTCAGGCGAGAGAACTTGTTGGTCGCGCTAGACGTCGCCTACGCGATTACCTGAAATTGCACAAGCAACCGATTAGAACACTGTATTATTCAAGAAGTTCGATAGGAAATGCGAGTTCGAAACACAAGCCATGCAAACCATCGAAAACATTCACGAAAATGCATTCAAAAAATCAAGCCAAAACCAACGCAAGCGGCGTGAAAAACAGAGGAACGGGAGGTCTCTCCCGACTCAGCCGCAGAGTCAATCTTTGAGGCGCTACCACTGAATATGGGACTTGGTTCCGAAGAAGCCATTCCATAACGGAAAATGGATCTTAATTCAATCGTTTTCGTTCGATCGATTCGATCGATCCCAACCTATCGGTCCCGACCGAATCAATAGCGACAGTGTTCCTTTCTCGCGCACCCCATGGACGGAGAATGGGGCACGATGTAGGGACGGGGCACTACAGACACGATCCTCCTTCGTGTGCTCTATTGAAGCTTTCCTTGTGCATCCATGCTTAGCGCTAAATTTGGAAGCAGGTTGAGAATGATAGTCTTGAATTGGAATAGAGGAGGAGAAGTTTAGTGTTTGATGGCATGGAGAGGGTGACCGGCTTCTTGAGGAAGAAGAAGTCGGCTATGAAGAGTAGGGGCTGCAGTGCCCCGCTTCTCGCGATCTACTATGTAATACTCACGGCTTGCTAACTCAGTCTTGAATTGAGTATTTGGAGAAACCTTTACAGATATCGATTGATCACGGATGAAATGTAATGAACATTTCCAACTAATGGATCAGCTTCTATTGAAATAAATCCAAGAGTTTTTGTTGAATATTTTCTTTCGCTGCTTGATTTTGATGAATGTGTTTTCGTGTTGGTTTTCAATGATTGGTTTTTATTGTTCGCTTTCATCGTATTTTGCATTCATTCTGAATCTTGAAAGAAAGAGATTGAAGTATGCTAATCAAATGTTGGTACCAATATAGGACGCATCGGAAGTACATGATCGATGCGTGAAGTTCCTCATTCTCTCGAATAAGATTTAATCTCGGTGAGTTGCTTTGACCGAGCTAACATTTATCTCAACGCCCAAATAAAAATGATCTCTAGTCCACTTTTTTGTTGCGTCCCTCTGATCAATGATACCGAAACAACAAAAGATAAGAATAAGAAATGAATTAAATACAAGATATTATACTGATGCTCAATCTGTTTCATATGAATGATCACCTGCTCTGATCTGTTGCTAGTATACTTTAAATGTAGACATGTACAGGTAAACTTATACATGTTGAGATGAATGAGAAGAAAGGCACAAAAAGAATGTGTCGTATATCTGTCAAGGCACGAAATAAATGTGTCGCATATCTGTTAAAATATGAAATGAATGTGTCATTGCCCGTGCATAAATCTATTTTATATAATAGAAATGTTAGAGCATGCATTGGTCTCGGACAACTTTTGTACAAGGTATCGTCTCTCGGATGGATTCCTGGGGCGCTAGGAATTACTCACCTAGGAGAGATTAGGGCACCCTGAGGTAAATAAGACCTCGCGATCAGGAAGATGTTGAGTCCTTAGCGACGAGCTGAACCAAAGAGTCACAACGGTTAATCATGAGAAATAACTCATGGACCACTATATAGATAGGCCACATGCATGACCTGAATTATGAACTTTAATATTTACAAGAATGGGACATAAGTTAATTGTATATGCAAATTGTGCTAACCTTATCTTGTACAGGAATGACTATCGACGACGGGTAAGATTTATTATACAAGTGCTTTCTACTGCTATATTTCTTATGAATTATTAAAAAGAATCTGGACAAGTAGAAAGATCACTAGTAAATAACTGGTAGCTTCACATGTTGATTTAGTGCAGATTTATGTGAGTTCGGCCAAAAGCCGATCACTAGTACTTGTTAAATACAAATCCACGTTGTGGATATCATTTCAGATAACAAGAAGATAGTAGGACTTTCGGTGAGGTGCTAAAGCTCGTCTAGCCCAATGGAGCTTGTTTGACCGTCTCGAAGATATTTTCATTTCAAGTCCAGTTTGCAAGTTGCTTTTGAAGGTCTATTTACTTTTCGTCTATGTAATAAAGGGATATGATGTATGGGCATTGTTGCTATTTTCAAAGAGAGTTTTCAAAGAGAAATATGTAAGCCAAGCTATGGTGTTTTGAGTCGCAAAGCATTGTACTTGTATTCCTATCAAATTATCAATAAAAAGAAGTGTTGTTATTTCAAAACTCTGTGTCAATATTTGGTTTTCTGTAACTAAATGTGTTGCGTGCGTGGGTTTTGCTTTGTCTAGTTGTATTGTGCAAGTACTGGCCTTGTGTAAGTGCAACTTAGGCTTGCACGGCATCAAGCCTTAACGATGATGAATGATCTCGCAGGGAGCAAAGCGAGGACAAATGACCCTAGTGGGATCGAGGTGTGACAGGGGTTGCCATGTCACTCTCCCTAACTAATTTGGATTATAATTGGAAGGGAATACTAGTTTGTTAGGATTTGGGAAGAATCTAGGAGCTTCTAGAAGCTTGCCTCCTAGTCATGACTTAAATAAAATTAAATAACTAACCTAGTTCCTAATTAGAAAGTATAATTAGTAAGTACAATTAGTAATCAATCATTTATGACTAAAAATTCCTCTAAGTATAGAATTTTGGAATACGAAGGTAACAAGGGTGGATCCAATGTAGCTTGCATGTTCAACATCACTTGTTGTATTTGCTGCAGCATAGTATTCATACCTTGTACCATAATTTTGAGAGTTTTCGACTGTTGTCGGTCGTTGTTGCCCTTTTCATTGTTAGTCATGTATATGCTATGTGCGGACTGGTGGACGGAGTGGTAGACTAAGTAGTCTATCTGGAATCTACATTATCTGCTTCAAATTCCTGAGATATGTTGTCCTTGCACTACAAGAAAAATACCATTTTATGACGGGTAAAAACCGTCATATATGACAATTTATGATGGTTTTTTTGAAGCAGGCAACCGTCATGAACACGGGTGTTATAAAAGTTTAAAAAAATCGTTATATATGACTTACACTTATATGACACCTTTTTATAAAAAACGAGATAATTAAGTCAATTTTATATAACACTAATGTTGAAAACAACATTAATATTATCATTATATATAGCATATCTATCCGAAAGCGTTATGACTAAGTTATATATACATAACGCTTGCTAAAATGGTCTGGTTCTGGAACTATTCATAAAACATTCATGAAACATTATAAAAAGAACTTATACATAACACTTTCTAACGTTCTGTTCTGGTTATTCATACACATATATATCACCTATCAATGCTTATAATCCAATACATTATAAAAAGCATTTAATTTCTTGAGACAACAGAAATATAAAATTTAACTAACATTTGAAACATTTTATTAAAAATATCCAAATATCACATCATCCTAATTACATTTCAAAACATATCACTCTTTTTCCAACTTTTGTTTCACCAATATATCACCATTACATTTCAAATCAAAAAATATATACATCTTTTCCTTTTAGGGATGCCGGCCTCAAAATATTGAAATATTGCATTCGCCAACACCAAATAGTGACATCCCTTTAAAAGCCAACATTGTATATCCTTTCAAAAGTCAACATTGTACCCTACAAAAAAGATATTACAAGGAGAGAAAATGAGAAGAAATTTTTTTGGGGGGTCTATAGAAGCATAATGAATCGAATTAACAAGAAGATAAACAGAAAAACATAAAATTCATTCACACAAGTTTCTTTCAGGATGTCATTAAGGGAAGCGTCTGTATCTTGATTTTTAAACTCATACCACCTTTTTAGCACTTCAAATTAATAACTGCATGATGTCTTAGAACAATCAAGTTACCAACCTAAAACTTGCAGGTAAGCATCGGATATCTTATTGAAGTAAAAAAAAAAATTTATTTTGCCTTTCAATAGATGAACCACGCAAATGCACATGGCATTACAGAAAGATGATTTTAATACATATGAAGGAAAAGCTTATCGTTGTTTGCTCCTGCAGAAGAAAACATATTTCTGCTGCCTTTGTTTATACAATCCTTGGCCAAATAGGTCACTCCACCACATATCCTATAGTAACCACCCTAAAAGCAATAATATAATGTTAACATTAATACATTTGTTAAGCCTTCCAAGTTGATCTAGATAAATTAGAGAATCAACTCTCTATGATCATGGCAATAATAGTAATTTTTTAGGACTTGAAAAAATTATAATGATGAAATAACTACATACTAGTCCTCATATGCAATATATAAAATGAGAAGAAGCCTACAGGCAAGTAAAAAGGCATCCAAATTCTAGATTGCAAACTAAAGTAGGCAACACATAAAATGAGAAGAAGCCTACAAACAACACATCCAGGCAAGTAGGCAACATAGCCGCCAAAGTATCAAGTATGAAAACAAAATTAAATAGTAAATAATAAATATATATACTATATTGGGCTCAGAGATCAGAGATGGATCACCACATCATAACGAAGAAAGTTACTGCCTACAGGAAAGTAAAGAGGCATCCAGATTCCAGACTAAAGTAGGCAACACATAAAATGATAAGAAGCCTACAGGCTACATATAACACATCCAAGCAAGTAGGCAACATAGCCTCTAAAGTATCAAGTATGAAAACAAAATTAAATAGTAAATATATATACTATAATGGGTCAGAGATCAGAGATGGATCACCACATCATAATGAAGAAAGTTACTGCCTACAGGCAAGTAAAGAGGCATCCAGATTCCAGATTCCAGCAGGCAACACATAAAATGAGAAGAAGCCGACAGACAACACATCCAGGCAAGTAGGCAACATAGCCTCCAAAGTCCAAACTCCAAAGTATCAAATATGAAAACAAAACAGCATAGTTAAAAGAAGAAGCCTACAATTAAGCAACATAGCCTACATGCAAGGCAAAATAATAAGAGTCCAAATTATCTCATCAACGCCCATAAATCATAGCCTACAAGCAACATAGAACCTCCAAAGTCCAATGTATCTCATCAACGCCCATAAATCATAATAGTCGTATTTATAATCTATATTAATACAAGAAAACTTCAAAAGTATCAATATTTTAGACTGAACAGAGCTCAAAATAGGGACTGGACTGCACTGCAGTCACTGAACAGAGATCAGAATAGGAACTGCATAATAGAATAAAACTTGTTCCTACAACAAAGTAACTTTGCAAAAAAAATTGCTAACACAAAATTCAGCCAGTACTATAATGCTTTAAAATGAAATTATATAACTTGATTTATCAAAGAATAGACATGAAGCTAGACCTTATACAATGCCCAGCGATTTGAAGACAATCAGTAAAACATTTCATAGACAAGTTTAATAAGCTCATGATGGTGGACACATAAAATGATATGCACAGAATAGCTTGGAAAACATCCTAAACATAACATTAAAAATTGAGAACCTTAGAAGAAACCATCAAAAATTCAGTAATTACCTGGACTGGATACTTTCCTTGTACAAGATTTGGCCTATCATTAGGAAGCAACCATGTGCAAATTAATAGATGATCTCCAAATAAAAACTTGCAAGTGATGTGCAAATTCATTAGATTTTAAAGGCAGACACAAAAAAGTTTCAAGAGGCAAACAAGCTGCAATATGTATATAAGGAAGTCTACAACCGAAAAATACCTTAAAGAAATACCAATTTACTTTGATTGAGATACCGTCCACCATGGCATTTATAGAAGCTCCAACTCACATTGAAAAGGGTGAGGGAAGGTCTTGAAGGCAACTATTATAGATGATTGTGCTATGACGGTGAGGCCCCAAAGTCAAGTATGTTTTACACATATAAGTGTCTCAAGGAAACTAGAACCCACACTCTTAGAGGCCAACATTTGAACCTAATGGATACATAAGGTGGCTATCTAAATCCGTAAAAAAAACCACAGAACAAGTAAATAATTCCTTTACTGCTATCAAAGTGATACAATGCTTCGATGTACCTATCCATAGAATCAATATATAGTTGAATGTTGACCTCTACAAAAGGAATACTCGTTCCAAATTTTAAGTACCATGGTCCTACAAAATTTTAAGAAAATACCCTTAGAAAACTTCAAATACCAGAACTAGCTCCAATATCATGTGAAACAAAGACACATGGAATGTGTAACATGTATCCAAAAGTTACCATGGTATCTCAAAATTACCTTTTCCAGCAAGAGTTCTTCATCTTTTGAAGAGTCACTTATTTCAGAATCAAGATAATGTGCTAATTGTATAGCCTCAATAGCACATTCTCCTATAACAGCAGTTACTCTTCGAATGACCTTAGCAATTCTTTCCTCAAATAGGGAAAGCAAATATTTTGGCTTCCTGAGTGTTGGATATATAAGTGTCTGGAACAAATGAAATAATATAATCATATTGAGAAGATTAACATCCATAAACATGTAACAACAAAGGTCAAGTTAGTGAAAAGACTGTACCTCCACATGTTCATAAAAGCAAAAGTTGGTCAAGATATTGGTGAACCAAATTAATTGGTCAAAAACAAGCCATAAAAAGAGTAATTACAGGGATTTTTTTCTACTTGTCATAACATGTAAAATTATACTTCACACAGATGTTGCACCACCAATAAAAATATCCTAAAAGACAAAAAAATGCTTATATGAAAATCTGTGGGTATTACAACAGAACATAAATAAAATGAAGTCTATGGGCTTTGCAAATAAACAGAAATTAAGTCGACCGTTAGGGGATTATCTGAAAGCTTCGTGAACAACTTCTCCACCAGCTTGACAATTTCCTCATGCTTTACAGCACCTACAGTAGAAATGACCTGGCTGCATAAATGCTCGAAAAAAGATTGTTCAATTTGATTGGAAGAAAAATGTGTACCCAATATTTATAAGGACTTCCTAATAAAATTACATGCTAGCAGGGGGTGCCATTCTAGGAGCTGTGTATTGAGTTGAGATATGGTCTTGAAGGTCATCCTGAGTGGTCCTCCTGATGTTCGCTTCAGGACCAAGGATCGTTCTTCCTAATGGAGTGCATTGGAAGGAAGTTGCATCTAAATGGTCAAAGATGTCATCTTATATTTGTCCTTCAACCTTTAATATTGGGGTAAAATTGAGCATTTATATATAAGCATATACTTGGTTCACAGGAACCATCTTTAAAAGTTACAACATCTAATACATTAACTAGTTAAAAAACAATTCACAGAAGGCTCTGTCCAAATTTCTCCTCTTTTTGATTGATCTGAAACCTAAAACAAATATTGGAACCTGCCATTATACTATACCAAAACAGGAGTTAAAAGTCACCTTCCAACATTTGTTGCAATAATTAGATTTTTCTTTCATTTATTTAACAATAGTCAATAAAGTACTGAAAATGACTCTAATTCTCACTGCAATTAATCACATCAATGTTAACCATAAATTGAATAAACTTAACGTTGTAAGCTAACTACTTAAGAAAGCGCACGACAATCCAACAACAAAGATGATCAACACGATGAACAGTCCAAGAAAGAGCAAATTCACCGGGTGCTTCTAGTGGTAGTAATGCAACTGGAACAAAACTTAACCATCATTTACCAAAAAAATAAACAATTAAAATAAAATCCTTAAAATAACACTAAGAAAACGAAGAAAAAATAAATCATCACAGATCATACGGATGAAAGAAAGGATGACGAGGAAGATCCAGAGCAGGAAGCGCACGCCACTGGTCACGAAGAAGTGGGAGATGGGGCAAACAACGACGACGATGGAGGCGACGACAACGGTAAGGAGGAGCTGACAGCGAGGATGGTGTCGATCTTCCTTATGAACGCCCGTCGGAGCTCCCTCCAGCATCTTTGGGTACAGCAGGCACCGGTCGGACTCCACGTCTTCGACGCCTATGTCTTTTCCGTAATGAGATCTCGACCATATTATGTTCGAAATCAAAAATTAGGGTTCGAGTTCGAGGAAGTACAAAGGAAAAATTAGGGTTTGGAAAACCTAGATCTAAAGAGAGGAGGAAAAATATCACCATGGCTGTCATAGACTCCGATGTAGGTCATCGAGGGAGAGATGAGCACCTGCCATAGTCCTCCAAGGAGGATTTGGCCTGGATGACGCCGATAAAAAAGTAGCCAGAGGCGTGAGGCTTCACTCCCTCATCTTTTTCCTCCTTAAAAACCCCCAAAAAATTAGGGTTAGGGTTTTTGGGGCTGTGGTAGGAGGGAAAGAGGAGAGGAGAAGATGAGAAGGAAAATAGGGAGAGAGAGAGAGAGAGAGGGGGGAAAGAAAAAGGAACTTAGGGTTTTGATTTGGAGGAGGGGGGTCGGGTTTGAGCGGGCATTTGAGCAGGCGCTCTAATTTTTTACCACTTTTTATAACGTTTGCGTGTAACAACGTTACATATGTATGAATAATATATAACGCTTGATGATATAAATCGTTATAATAGGCCAAAAACTCTTCATACCCATCATGTTATGTGTTGTTGCAGAAATTCTGTAAGGTTTATAAATGAACCGTTGTAATAAACTCTTATCAAACGTTATTATAGGGTCTTTTTCTTGTAGTGTCGGAAAAAGATGCATTATCGTCATATACAAAAGAGTTGCTACCCCCACATGAGGCACAATATGTGCTACTCCAAATTCTAGAGGAATGATAACCTTTAGATGTGGTACACTTCAGGTAAAATCTTGGACCTGGAATGAGTATGTTGATATACTCCTTTGGTGGAAACAGCTCTCGCTAGCTGGTAGTCCTTCCTCTAGAGGAAGATGATGAAACAATGGCACCTTTTCCATCAATATGCAACATGTTTAAGTGACAATAGAGATATGAGGATTAGATGTATCCCTCCTTAGATTTTGCCTTTGAGAGATCCCCAAGACATGTATACCGAGGCAAAGGGCAGTTCTTCATCTCCGTCATGAGTTTGCCTTCCAAAATACTGTTGAGTTAGCGAAGCAGTAAGAAATCATTGGAACATGAACTACTTTGGTGGAGTTTCAATTGCCATCATGCAACAACAGTTGGTGACTATACTTGCACAGTGATGTCGTTGAGTGTATGCCCCGTTGGCAGTAGTAGACTCCTTTACTTTGTGCTTGTAACAAACTAGGTCATATAAGTCTAAAGAGGGAAATTTAAGCTTTAAACCTACTTCATGTGCATAGACATGGTTTGCACATGGGTTTGTTTGTAAGGTAGATGCTTTTTGACCTACTTCACATGCATGGGAATTCCCCATGCATAGGCCATTTAATTTGTGCAAGACTTTGATGATAGACCCACTTTACGGGTATTAATAGGCTATTGACATGGGTCTATTTGTGCACCATGAATGGCACATGCTGATTGCTCGTATATAGCATCCAGTCTGTAAAGTTTTCCATCAGATGTGCATATCAAATTGAGTGGCTCATGTTTTTGTTGTCCATTAATTTGAGCATGCATGGCTCAAGCTAATATAAACTTCTTTGACTTGGGCATCCGATCTATTTCTTTCCTGACTCCAGATCTTGAACGCATAGGATCGTCAGGATAAGAAATTATACTGAAGATAGAACCCTTCTCAATGTGCATATGCTAATGCTTGTCGGTAGACCTTCGTCCAACTTTAGAGAGTTGGGCGTACATAGCCCTATCTGCGCATGCAACTGAGCTTTACTTCACGTGCATGGGTTGGGAATCAGCATAGTTCTTCCCATAGTTTTTCTTCTTCTTCTGCGCACCTCACTGAGCGCGCATAGGTTAAGAAAGCGCTAGGCACTTAGTTTTTCAATATCATCGTATTTTCCTCTGTTGGAACCTAAGTGCTCGGCACTCTTTTTTCCGCATATAAATGCAACTTCTTGGCTTGCACAATGATAGAGCCAACACATGTGTACACAGTAGCAGCATAGTGGTTGTCTGCTTTGTATGTCGACAGTACCTTCAGAGTGTTATGTGCAGGGAGCTTTTGCATAAAGAGAGTATTGTTCTGGCCATGCGCAGCTAGAGAGCTTGAAGAGTCACACATAGGTAGAGTCCTCACTAGAACATGCACGATCATAGCCTTCGTTGGGCTATATGCGGCCAGAGCCTTTCCTTCGTCATCAACGACCTTTGGGTATGCAATGCGAGCTTTGGGAAGCAAGTCTTTCGAGACTTCTTGGGCTATGTTGTCCTTGGTGAGAGATTTGAGATATCCCCCAAGAGCACCTTCTCGAAAGCTTGTTGGTCGAATTGTACGACAAACATCTTTTGTATTGTACCAATCTTCGTGATAACAGATTGTGCCAGTGCCTTCTTATTGTTGGAGAATGTCATCCTCAACAGAGTCGCCAATTTTGCTTCATCACAAAAAGTTATACTAAACTTTGTATTGCAATTGATCGCTTACAAAGAATCCTAAGACTCTAAGTGTCACCCCCAGTTTTCAAGAACAGGGGTATTTTGGTCATTTTCTACTTTAAAATTATTTTGGAATTATTTTATTATTTATGATATTATTTTGGGGTTATTTGAGTCGGGTTCAAATTTCAACTTAATCCGACTTGTATCGGGGACCCGGGATAGCTTTGACTCTAGTGGGACCCACTCATTAGTTAGAGATGGCCCACATAATAATAATTAAGTTAGTATGGTTAGACTAAATATTCATGACTAGGTTGGTTTAATTAGAGACTCAAACTAGACTAAATTAGCCTCAAACTAAAACCTAATTTAAATTAAATCAATAGGAGTCATGGGGGATATTTTAGACTTTACATAATAGGGGACACCTTGCCATTTATGGCCGGCCAATAGAGGGGATAGGGATGAGCCATCCTCATTTGTTTTTATCCACAAATATTCTCTCTCTTGTTCTTTTCCAAATTTGAGAGAAACCTCCATTGATTTTATCTCCAAATCAATCCTTTCTTCAACCAAATCTTCTTCACTTCTCCTCTACTCCATGAAAAGAGGGTGCTAGCCAAGTTTGGGAGGTTTTAGCTTTGGTTCATGTCCATTTGGAGATCCCTTCGTGTTGGTGTCGTATCGGAAGGAGTTCCCTTGGATTTCACCTCCCGGAAGGTAAAATCTACCCTCTATTTCAATCCTACATGCATATAGAATTATTTTGAACCCAAAGGAATGACCCTCATGGTTGTATCTCTATTTGTGTCCATTTCGTGTCCATTTGGAGTTATTAGGAGTGTCCTTGTTGTGCTTTGTGTCCATGTAGGAAACCCCCAATATTGGACACTTGTGTTTAAATAATTTAATACATGTTTTAATATTAGATTTTTATATGTTAGAGATGTGTTATTGCTTGTCATTACATTTTTTCCATGTATCATAATAAAATATGCAAGTATTTATATTATTCAGTATATGTATATATATATATATATATATATATATATATATATATATATATATATATATATATATATATATATATATATATAAAATATATATATATATATATATATATATATATAAAATATATATATATATATATATATATATATATATATATATATATATATAAGAGATTGATAAGCAATAAGCAAAAGCAGCAATAAGCAGCAACAGCTTGCGGCAGCAGCAGCTTCTGTAAGCAGCAGCAGCAGCAGTTTCTGCAAGCAGTAAGCGTAAGCAGCAGCAGAAGCAGTGCAATAAGTAGCAGCTTTTCAGCAGCAGCTTACTGACAGCTTTTTAAGCCTTTAGTTTTAATCCATTTAAACCCCTATTTCCTTTAGAATTTAGCCCCCTTCTATTTAGCCATTTTCCTGTATTAGTTAGCCCTTGTTAGATAGAGTTTGCTACCAAGTTGTTAGATATTTGTTAGTTAGGATTGTTAGTAGATGTTAGCTTATATGTTAGTATAAGTTAGGATACGAGATGTTAGATTTGAGAGTTGTGGACGTAATAGGGTGTGTTTAGTGAGTGTACTAGAAAAGTTAGTATCCTAATAGAGCTAGTATGGTTGGATAGTGTTAGGAGAGTGGTATCTCAAGATACCATAGGGTGTCTCATGATACCTTAAGGTAATTTTGAGAGTGACCAACATGGGGATAAGATGGACTGGATGGACTAGATACCTTGATTTCTGGGTTGGTAATATCTAGATAGGTTAGTGTCTAGCTACCCTAAGAAGCCTAGGTCAGTCTACCAAGGTTAGGAAGGGTTGCCTATGTATCGGGACAAGGTATTGGGAATACTTTGTGAAGGGTAATAGGTAAGGTTAAGGTAATTACCTAGAAGCTAAGGTATAAGTCTAAGGTTTACGATATGGTTAGAAATTGATTGTCTTGGTTGATAATGGTTAGGATTAGTGCTCTTAGACTAGTTTTGACCTCGGTTGACCGTTTTGACCAAATGTCAACAAAAGTCAACCGAAAGTCAAACTTAGCCTAAAAGTGACTAGAATTGATTCGAAACCAAACCAGAGTTGTCCAGTTGACTGAAAGTCAATAGTTGGTCAACATTAGCCTAGTTTGACCTAAGGTTGACCTAGAGTTGACCAAGATTGACCAGTTGACCAAAAGTCAACTATAAGTCAACCTTTGACCCAATTTGACCTAGTTTGCTTGGATTGACTTCCTATGACCTAGTATGATCTTGTATGACCTAGTATGATCTAGTATGACCTAGTATGACCAAGTTTGACCTAGTTTGACTTAGACTTGCATATCATGACTTAATTAGTTTTCCTTTCATTATTAAATCCTGTTTTGACTTATAGTATCTCATCTTTAGGTCTGTGATTACTCTGAGCATCTGTTCACCTTATCAGTTCATGACCACAATCGAGTACATTCACTGATAGAATAAGCCCCCTGAATTTCTGGGATTTATATTCGAATTTTCCAAATAATTTATTCTCGATAATTTATTTTATTTAAATTAATTTTTATCATTAAATGCTCTTTACCGTGACTTGGAATTCTAGAGCATCAGGGATGCCAGTCTCTGGAAACTTCCTTCTTGAAGTTTGTAGTAGACGAGATTATCTTCACAGTAATATTTCGTGTCCCACTCGAACTTGTTCCCTTGTACTCTTTTTGCTTCGTGCAAGTTCGGGTCAATTTAGACCATTTAATTATTAATTGAATTCCCACTCTTTTTCTTGATCATCATATGCACGTTACCATGACTTTTAATTTAGAAGCACCAGACTAGTCTTTTCCTTGGAACCAACTTCTCATGAATGATCTACTCGAGACGCTCTACACTCATGACCTTCGTGTCCCACTCAGACACTCCATTTTGTGCTCCATTTCCTTCGTACAACTTTCGGTTCAATTTAGGCCATTAATTATCTACCGTAAAACCTGATTTAATTTCCTATTTAATTTCGGGGTCCGACATCGGTCCAATCCAGTCGACCAAATATATGGCCCTGGCATATTTTGAGCCTACTGTGCGCGTGCCACTTGCGTGCCACGAAATCGATCTCCCTTGTGCTTCCATTTCCTCCATGATTTAAATGGTTTAAAATTTGTTATTTAATTAAATCTGGGTCCTGAACCTATCCGATCTTAGACCAGTACCCGACCCAATTGGGTGTAGGCCCTACCATGGTTACCCATACACCCCACTATTGTATTTACATTTTCTCTACTAAAAAATATTCCTATTTTATATAAATATCTTATTTTTCTCTCTTTGTTATATATATATATATATATATATATATATATATATATATATATATATATATATATATATATATATATATATATATATATATATATATATATACGTATATGTATATATATAACTCTCTTTTCTCTCTCCTCTTAATAACACCTACACACACAACTCACTCTCTCTCCTCTCCCCATGGCAGCCGAACACATCACCCCCCCTCTCTCATTCTCTCTCTCTAAACATCTTCTAAATATCTCTCTCTCTCTCTCTCTCTCTCTCTCTTTATATATTAATACACACACATATAATACTCTCACCCACTCTCTCACTCCTATCAACTCTCCTATCACCATCCCTCTTTCTCTCGCCCCTCTCATTCTCACCAGGCCGACAGCCCCCCCTCCATACACTTCTTCTTCACTTCTTCTTCTTTATTTTCTAAACTACACTACCACCACCATCTAACACTACCACCACCAACATCTAACATCACCACCACCAGCAACACCCTCTTTCCTTCATCACTTTCCCTACCTGCTGGTCGCGCCGCCGTACCCACCACCGCACGTCGTGCCGCGCCAGGCCAAGCGCAGCCGCACGGGCAGCAGCCAACGCACCTCCCTGTGGTGGCCACTGTCCTCCGGAATGCGTCGTCTAGGCGATTTGTGCATTTTGCACGGGATCCCGTCGGCGGCGCGAGCCCGGAATGGATCCAGAAATGGCGTTCCGTCGCAGCAATTTTGCACGCATTTTTCGAGAAATTCGACCGTTGGATCGGCAAACTCCTTGCTTCGTTACAATCTTGGTATATAGCTCTTCACTCACCTCAATTTTCGTCCGTTAATTTCGTCGTTTGATACATCAAAACCGGCCACCAAGTTGACGTTTTAATTTGTACTATTTTTGGACAGTTTTGCGACGCCAACTTCGCGGGTTCGTATCTTCGCCGTTGCAGCTTCGTTTGGTGCGCCGTTGGTTCCGGTGCACAGCTGGTATAACCCTCTTCCTGCCCCCTTTAGATTTTATTTCAGTTTGAGCTTGTTAGGTCGGTCGAATTCGACGCCAAAGTTGGCTGTTCGAATTCTTAGTGTTGCACTTGTTAAATTCTATTTTTGAACCCGGGACTCCGGATTCAATTTCTGACACCACCAGTAGACTTGTGGCGTCGTTCTAGCACGTTTTCATATAAATTTTGTTAGATTTGGAGGACGTGGGCCCTGGCACGCATTTCGGTACAAAGCGGACCCTACAGTCCGGGTCAACGGGACTTTTTGGTGCCGGCTCATCGGAATCCAATTCCGGATATACAGTTGAGTTTGTATCGTCATTCTGAACTCGTTGACATATAATTTGCTGAGTTTTGAGGATATTGGCTCCGACACGCTTTTCTGTGCAAATCGGATTTCAATTTCCTCGTCAACGGACCAATTTGAGATCGGATAAACGGAATCCAATTCTGGATATATCATTGGGTTCGTATCGTCATTCTGGATTCGTGAACATATAATTTGTTAGGTTTGGTAGACTAGTATTCTTGCACGTTTTTCGGTGCAAAGCGGGTCCGACACGGACACCGTTTTGACCCAAAATTACCTTTTTGCTCCTGTGTCCAAATTGGACTTATAGACAGGCTATTCTAGCTATTTCGACCATTCTGGACACGTTGATAATAGTTGTTTCACCATCCGACAACACCTGTAGGTTCTCACCCTATTATTATAATCTTTATCCTTTGGTTGTATTTCGAGATCCATCGATTCCAGTGATTTCACAATCACTGAAATTGAATGTGTTGACCCTGTGGATGTTTATAGAGACTAACTTTGACCCAATTTGACCATGGTTGACTACTTTGACTGAACGTCGAAGTAGAGTCAACATTTGACCTAGGTTAGACTAGTTTTGACCTTGGTTGACCACAGTTGACTATTTTGACCAAAAGTCAACCGAAGGTCAACCGTAGCCTAAAATTGACCAAAACTTGATCGAAGTTGACCAGTGGACCCAAAGTCAACTGTTAGTCAACATTAGTCAAGTTTGACCCGAGTTGACCTAGGGTTGACCAGAGTTGACCAGTTGACCAGAAGTCAACTGTAAGTCAATCCTTGACTTAGATTGACCTAATTTGACTTGCTTTGACTTGCCTTGACCTAGTTTGACTTGGTATGACTTGATTTTACTTCCAAACCCTTATATTGATACAGTATTCCACCTATAGGTCCTCGAGGCACTGTTCTTGGACTCAGTTGATATATTCCACCAGATCTCAGGCGAGTACATTCTCTGATAACTTTTTTTCTAATTTATGATAACTGTTATGATTCATGTACTTAGTGTAGATATGCTTATTCCTGACACATGGTTCTCACGGATTAGTATTCCTGGATCTCGACGAGAGATGTTTCTCCTTCTTAGGTTGGGATGTATTGTGAAAGCACCCTTGTAGCTCTTGCACAATATGTGGTCACTGATTCTAGAGAAGACTTGCTCCCTTCTCATTAGAATCCTGTGCAGTAACGTGTCCTGTTTGGATCCATTCCACCGGTTGGGGGTACGGGGAGTAGTAGCGTATGCCTGTGATCAAATCCATCTTGCATTCTTGAACAGTGTTAGTCATATACCGCACTTATGACTAGCCAGGCCAGATCTTACAGGTTCCCAAGCCGGTCACAAGCTGAAACTACTACTCACACACATTGGATAGATGGCTTACCCTGATTTGTGTACATACCATGATTAGTTCTATTTTCCTGTTCTAGCTCTAGCTCTACAGCTTATCATACCATGATACATATATGTACACTCCATGATTTTATTGTATATGCTCTATTTACAGTCTTGTGGCTTTTATTCTATCTTGAGATCTGTTATGAGATATATGTACTCGTTCCATCCTGACCGGATATGTTGACAAAATTTTAGGAGTAGTTGTGCCCTCAGTATTGGACTTCATGATGTTGCTAGCTGAGGTGGATCTCACTATTCTTCTATGTGAGTTGCCTGGTAGTTATCCTTAGTTAGTCTTGTTGTTCCTTCTTTATTTCCTGTCTTATGATCATTGTAGATTCTAGTTGTTCTAGTGATATTGTTATTATTTCTTGTCTTATCTTCCTTAGTTTTCGTGATACGATATGAGTACATTTCTAGTTATGGATCATTAGATGTTGTAGTTAGTTTAGTATACTTGACAACGCTCTACCGCCGATACTGCGGTGTAGGCTGGGCGTGGCCCACGTATTCGTACCCGTATATCCGGGTGCGGGTCGTGACACGTTTTTAGTGGTGGCCCATGCAGGTCTGTCTTTGCAATTAATGCAAAGTCGTGGTAGTACTTGAGTTTATCTGTACTACTGCGAGCCTGCCCTAGGATTAAGGTTGAGTCATGGAATATTTTAGGACTTGGTTCTCAGTCACATATTAGGAACTCTTGATAGATTCTAGGGATGACCCCTGGGAATCTTATTTTGAAACTCTTCGAATCTATTCCCATTCGTTTCTATCCATCCTGATTCCTGAGATATCTCTCAGTTATCGTACTTTATTATCCTTTGGGATGAGTTTGTGGACCCCAGAGGGAAGGTATAAGTTGGACTTGTATATCATTTAGGTTGGGGAGAGAATATGATTTACCAACCTCGTATCATGGTCGAGGTTTGTTTTAGATTATATTCCACCATTTTCTATCTTGACCTAGGTAGTACCCTTGGGACTTTCCCTAAGATTTTCCTCTGAACCCTATCTCGGAAGTTATTTCCGTTGTTTCTATTAACTTACCCTTGACTTGTTGTTGAATTTTAAATCTTAAATATTCGTTGTTGACCTTTGATTTTGTTTTGGATAATTCTTTTAAGAATTGAGTTAAGATATCCTGATAAACATATTTTGGACGAGGACGATAAGAACAGTAAGTGTCTACTTTATTTATGGAGTTTAGAATTCATCGCAGTCATATTAGCTAGCGAGACAAGGACATGGAGCCCGATTTGGATATACTATCCTAGTTATGTCATTTAGATTCTCTTGCAGCCATACCGGTTGGCATGGTAAGGAATCTAGATGACATGATTATAGGGTGTATACCATAGTTATGGACTTTATTGTTTATTACCGCTATGCTTACTGGCGTGGCGAGAATTCTGGCAACATGATTTGGGATAGACGAGTATGGTTATCATATCGTATCTTAAATTGATTCACTTGTTTTAACCAATTGGGCAAGAGCAGTTCCTACTATTACTTCTGTTTTCCTATTCTTCTCTTCCTCATCGCATGATGATTTTCTCATCTTACCCTTACTTCCTCCGTCTTGATCAATTATGTCTTGGTTCCACCAATTACCTATCTCGTATCTACTTCTGTCAGCCATACTTTGAAAACCTTAAAAAATTTAGAATTTTCGTATCTTTTTATCTTGGGAGAAATCGAGGAAGTATCGTAATCATCCGTCTCGGAGTAGACATTGTTGGTAGTAGTCGAAGCAGAGCGAGATGATTACCCCGGCTTTCTCCTACGATCCCATATTCTAGTTTCTATGATAACAGAAGCAATTCAATTCTACATCCTTGATTTGTTTATTATATTTTGATATCATGAGATTGATCCTCTCTGATTGACTAATCAATTCTGGTTGTCTAGTTTATCGTGCCAAAGAGTCTTGATTGTTGATTAAACTTAAATGGTTTCGAATTCCATTATGATATGATTTCCTTCTTAGACGCTCGTGTCTAGACTTCGTTAATTTTGTTCTCCATCTTGCCTAAATTCTGATTTACTCAAAACTTGATCAATTTAAATCGTGCTGAGACTAAATTATTTATTCTTATCGTGATTGGACAATGCTATCATCACTCGTGCTTTAAACTTTCGATTCAATTCTAGCAAATGACTAAATTCTATTCCAATCACGATTAGGCTTCATACTATCCTTGATTATGCCGGAGTCTCATGTTGGTCATGCTTAAACAATTATACTTTTGACCAAGGTCGAGTTGACCGTATCTATGATCGTATTGAGATTCAATTTTGAGCATGTTTGGATTTTGAAACACTCGTGCCTATACTCTTTTCGACTTTGAGTTGATTTTCTGATTATATCTGAAATTTCCTTGCGCTTAATCATGTTTAGATGATCTAGCGTGACTAAGGCAACTTGGAGTTCCTTGATCGTAATTTTAACGATCATAACTATGCATATCATCTTGCTTCTAAATTGTGCTTTTAAGACCTTGATTTTGAATTCATGATTTATTCGTCATTCACAACTGAACTTGGATCTTGATCGTGCTTATGTGACCTATAATCTGATTTCTATCAATTCTATCTCTCAATCGTGCTATACTCAAAAAAAAAAAATCTCTCCATTTGCTTCTCTTAGTCTTGTTTTAGATTATGACTATCCGACTTTGATTTTCATAATCTTGATAATCTTAACCCTAAATCTAATTTCATCGAGCTGAAATCCTGTTAATCAATGATTGACTCGATTGTAACCGGACGAAGCTCAAGTTTTAATTTTGTTGTCATATCTAAATCGTGTCCCAATGACTTGACTTATTTCTGAAATCACGCACATATGATTTTGTTTGTATCATGATTCTATCGTGCCAAATCTCTCATAGTGCCTGAACAATTTTTAATCGATTATCTTGATCGTGCAAAACTCTTCATTTTTGGATCGTGCCTAAAATATTGCCTAAATCTTCTATCATGTTTTAACCCCACTACCAACCTTTAATTTCGAGGACGAAATTTTTATAAGGTGGGTAGGATGTAAGCCCCCTGAATTTCCGGAATTTATTTTCGAATTTTCCAAATAATTTATTCTCGATAATTTATTTTATTTAAATTAATTTTGATCATTAAATGATCTTTACCGTGACTTGGAATTCTAGAGCATCAGGGATGCCAGTCTCTGGAAACTTCCTTCTTGAAGTTTGTAGTAGACGAGATTATCTTCACAGTGATATTTCGTGTCCCACTCGAACTTGTTCCTTTGTACTCTTTTTGCTTCGCGCAAGTTCGGGTCAATTTAGACCATTTAATTATTAATTGAATTCCCACTCTTTTCCTTGATCATCATATGCACGTTACCATGACTTTTAATTTAGGAGCATCAGACTAGTCTTTTCCTTGGAACCAACTTCTCATGAATGATCTACTCGAGACGCTCTACACCCATGACCTTCGTGTCCCACTCAGACACTCCATTTTGTGCTCTATTTCCTTCGCACAACTTTCGGTTCAATTTAGGCCAATTAATTTTCTACCGTAAAACCTGATTTAATTTCCCATTTAATTTCGGGGCCCGACATCGGTCCAATCCAGTCGACCCAATATATGGCCCTGACCTGTTTTGAGCCTACTGCGCGCGTGCCACTTGCGTGCCACGAAATCGATCTCCCTTGTGCTTCCATTTCATCCATGATTTAAATGGTTTAAAATTTGTTATTTAATTAAATCTTGGTCCCGAACCTGTCCGATCTTAGCCCAGTACCCGACCCAATTGGGTGTAGGCCCTACCATGGTTATCCATACACCCCACTATTGTATTTGCATTTTCTCTACTAAAAAATATTCCTATTTTATATAAATATCTTATTTTTCTCTCTCTATTATATATATATATATACGTATATGTATATATATAACTCTCTTTTCTCTCTCCTCCTAATAACACCTACACACACAACTCACTCTCTCTTCTCTCCCCATGGCAGCCGAACACATCACCCCCCTCTCATTCTTTCACTCTAAACATCTTCTAACTATCTCTCTCTCTCTCTCTCTCTCTTTATATATTAATACACACACACATATAATACTCTCACCCACACTCTCACTTCCATCAACTCTCCCATCACCATCCCTCTTTCTCTCTCCCCTTTCATTCTCACCAGGCCGACAGCCCCCCTCCATACACTTCTTCTTCTTCACTTCTTCTTCTTCATTTTCTAAACTACACTACCACCACCATCTAACACTACCACCACCTACATCTAACATCACCACCACCAGCAACACCCTCTTCCCTTCACCACTTCCCCCACCTGCTGGCCGCGCCGTCGTGCCCACCACAGCACGCCGCGCCGCGCCAGGTCGAGCGCAGCCGCGCGGGCAGCAGCCAACGTACCAGCAGCTGCGAGCAAAGCAGTAGCACGCTGGCAGCCGCGCGTGCGTACCGGCCGGCCGCGCGCCGCCCCGGCCACCGCTGCCGCCGGCGAGCCCCCCACGGCCGTGCGTGGGCCGGGCGCACCTCCCTGTGGCGGCCACCGTCCTCCGGGACGCGCCGTCTAGGCGAGTTGTTTCACCATCCAAAAACACCTGTCGGTTCTCACCCTATTATTATAATCTTTATCCTTTGGTTGTATTTTGAGATCCATCGATTTCAGTGATTTCATAATCACTGAAATTGAATGTGTTGACCCTGTAGATGTTTATAGAGACTATATTTGACCCAATTTGACCACGGTTGACTACTTTGACTGAACGTCGAAGTAGAGTCAATATTTGACCTAGGTTAGACTAGTTTTGACCTTGGTTGACCACAGTTGACTATTTTGACCAAAAGTCAACCGGAGGTCAACCGTAGCCTAAAATTGACCAGAACTTGACCGAAGTTGACTAGTGGACCCAAAGTCAACTGTTAGTCAACATTAGTCAAGTTTGACCCGAGTTGACCTAGGATTGACCAGAGTTGACCAGTTGACCAGAAGTCAACTGTAAGTCAATCCTTGACTTAGATTGACCTAATTTGACTTGCTTTGACTTGTCTTGACCTAGTTTGACTTGGTATGACTTGATTTTACTTCCAAACCCTTATATTGATACAGTATTCCACCTATAGGTCCTCGAGGTACTGTTCTTGGACTCAGTTGACATATTCTACCAGATCTCAGGCGAGTACATTCTCTGATAACTTTTTCCCAATTTATGATAACTGTTATGATTCATGTACTTAGTGTAGATATGCTTATTCCTGACATATGGTTCTCACGGATTGGTATTCCTGGATCTCGACGAGAGATGTTTCTCCTTCTTAGGTTGGGATGTATTATGCAAGCTCCCTTGTAGCTCTTGTACAATATGTGGTCACTGATTCTAGAGAAGACTTGCTCCCTTCTCATTAGAATCCCGTGCAGTGACGTGTCCTGTTTGGATCTATTCTACCAGTTGGGGGTAGGGGGAGTAGTAGCGTATGCCTGTAATCAAATCCATCTTGCATTCTTGAACAGTGTTAGTCATATACCGCACTTATGACTAGCCAGGCCAGATCTTACAGGTTCCCAAGCCGGTCACAAGCTGAAACTACTACTCACACACATTGGATAGATGGCTTACCCTGATTTGTGTACATACTATGATTAGTTCTATTTTTCTGTTCTAGCTCTAGCTCTACAGCTTACCATGCCATGATACATATATGTACACTCCATGATTTTATTGTATATGCTCTATTTACAGTCTTATGGCTTTTATTATATCTTGAGATCTGTTATGAGATATATGTACTCGTTCCATCCTGACCGGAT
Source organism: Iris pallida (assembly GCA_029216955.1). NCBI lineage: Eukaryota > Viridiplantae > Streptophyta > Magnoliopsida > Asparagales > Iridaceae > Iris > Iris pallida. Next base: position 1,962,837 of record JANAVB010011000.1, on the reverse strand, counting down.
ATGTTGACAAAATTTTAGGAGTAGTTGTGCCCTCAGTATTGGACTTCATGATGTTGCTAGCTGAGGTGGATCTCACTATTCTTCTATGTGAGTTGCCTGGTAGTTATCCTTAGTTAGTCTTGTTGTTCCTCCTTTATTTCCTATCTTATGATCATTGTAGATTCTAGTTGTTCTAGTAATATTGTTATTATTTCTTGTCTTATCTTCCTTAGTTTTTGTGATGTGACATGAGTACATTTCTAGTTATGGATCATTAGATGTTGTAGTTAGTTTAGTATACTTGACAGTGCTCTACCGTCGATACTGCGGCGTAGGCTGGGCGTGGCCCACGTATTCGTAACCGTATATCCGGGTGCTGGTCGTGACGAATAGTTTTTATTGTCTTGATATCTGCTATATCCGATTCAGTTGTAGTGTCTTACTTGATTTTTCTACACGATGGTTCCCGGACTAGTATATGTTGGATCATGGTATATTGGTATATTGGTACATTTCCTGTCTTATTCCCTGTACTGGTATAGACATCGATTCCTAAGGGGATTTGCTACCCTCTTATGGAATTTCGTGTCATGGCGTGTCATGTCCGGATCTATTATACTATTCGGGAATGGGGAATTATTAGGGGCTATGTGATCAATGCCATCCGGTCACTATATTCTTGTGCTTGTGCCACTCTCACCTCACGTAGGGTATAGCGAGATCTTATTTCTTGTGCTCGTTATCCAGGTTGGCCGGCATGACCCTTTCCAGTGATTTTCATGTAATTGTCGGGCCAAGTGGATAGCTTGTCCTGTAACTTTCCCAAGCCAATCACATAACGCTCTAATAATTCATGGCATATTTTATATTTATTTTATCACATCTTATATCCAGCTCAGTTCTACAATCAGTACCACCATGTTATGATATTCAGTACTCACATGTTCTACATTATCTTATGCTAAACCTTGATTGGAGGCTAAGTTCTGTTCGGGTGAAGGGTTACAATCCTGGTCCTTGTTTGGTTTACGGGTTGTAACTCGGTTTTCGAATAGCTTCCAAGCCATCCTATATCTTTGTCTTGTATTTCATTATAATTGTCTCTTATAGAATTTGTCAATTCATATGGAACTGCTATTAGTGTTTGTACTTGCTCATTTTTCTGACAGGATACTATTGATATATTACAGATGATTCTGAGGCAAACTGCTCGACCTACTATGGAGTCGAGATAGATGGAGACTTAGTCTAGGACTGTGGCCTGTTAGTTGAGCCACTAGACTTTGCACACCCAGAGTAGTATAGCTTAGTTAGGTTTGCCTGGACTGCGATCCAGCTAGTATTTTCAGACTGTAGTATTCTATATTATATTTTGTCTCTGTGTTGTTGTTTATATCTCTGAGCTGTGTTGGATCCTGAACTCATTTTCTGTTTTTACTTCTATCATATTTTTATTCCGTGCTTAGTTTTATCTTGTGATTGAGTTATGCCATATTATATTCCTCCGTACGGAGATGACAGGTACCCTTATACTGTTTAGTTGTAGTATTTACAGATGACCTCACTACAACAGATATGGGATATGATAGCGTGCGCAGAATGCTGTAGAATACATATTATAGCATATTCCGTCCGCTATATATGCCCCCGCTATAATAACCCCATGTACAAGAACGCTATGAAGTTATAGCGTTCACGAACGCTATTTATGGATTATAGCGTTCATTGACGCTATAGACAATGTATAGCATTTTGAAACGCTATATGATAGTTATAGCAATTAGGAACGCTATTGAACTTTAATAGCATTCATGAACGCTATTAATATATTGTAGCGTTCATGAACGCTATAGACATGTTATAGCACTTACAAACGCTATATAGTTTACATAGCCTTTACGAACGCTATAGTTCATTAATAACATTTGTTAATGCTATATATGTGTTATGGCGTTCCTGAATGCTGTTTATTTTTAATTGTGTTCCTGTATGTTATTGTTTGTTAATAGCGTTTCGATATATATCTGCTTTTTTATAGCATTTCGAAAATTTGCAGAATGCAGCACATCATAATACTATTGCAGATAATGCCACAGTTACACAAAATACAGGTATTCAAAAATTTAAATGCGAATCAATCACAGAATGAATTCCGAACATAAATAAATTCATTAATTTCACTGTCCAATATATGTAGAACAACGTAGTAGTACCAAACATTCAAAATCCTTAATTTCTCCATGTAGAACAACGAAGTAGTACCAAACATATGTCCAAAAATTAAACATTAACAGTGTAGTCAGCTACATATATCCCAAAATGTTGACTATCTAACATTTAGCTCCCTTCAAGCCTATCACAACCAAAACTCCTTAGAAAACATCCTCTTCCTTCATCCAACCTACACAAAAATAGGGGGTAAATCATTAGTGTAAAGAAAAAACCATCTCGAGCCGATCCAGACAATTGACGAAAAGTAAATTATTGGGATAGGAAAAGTGATGCCTTACCAGTGCACTAATTGATAAATATCTAACTAATGAAAAAAAGCTCTACATAACGCAGCAAGTGTAGTCTTAAGGGCCAAGCCATGAACACGAGGCAAGATGGCTTGCTTAACCAGTTGCAGAATAGAAAATTTAGAGCGTTAAATTACATATTCAGAATTTTAGACCCTCGTATGTATTTAGTGACGACCAAGAGAGCAATAAAAACACATTAACTTATCTCTTTCAATTATTATGACCGAGAAAATATCAATCCCATGTGTACCACGAAATCTCTTGGAAACCTAACGCTGGTCAAAGGAATTAAGTATTAATTTGAGTAGGCACTCCAAACAGAATGGTTTGTAAGCATTGTTCAGTTTCTGATCCACTCAATAAAGTCTTAACTACAATATTATGTTAATTTTTTTCAGGCTTCAACGCCCTGTGAAGTTTTCATGTTTCAGTTACAGGGTTGCAAAGAAAAATAAAAAAACAACAGAGGATAAACTTACAATATAAGCTAACTGAAATAGAAACAAACAAAAATAGTACATCCCTCATTTTCTTCTACTTGTTTCAAGTGGGTACGATTGCAGGTATGTCCAATGGAAGACCTTTAACATGTCTACATTAGCTACTTAGCCTATCACCATCCTTCCTTACTTCATCATTGTGCCTAGTAGTGATACTTGTAATACAATGATCAAGGCCACATAGTAGTTGTTGTATGTAAAATTTAACCTGTAATACAGAATTTTTTTATGCATACCATAAAAATTCAAGATGGCAATTGGCCTTTATAATGTTATACCAATGGAATTAAAGCACACCTCACAGCACGGATCTTAAATTGGCAGGTATATGATCCTGTAAGAGTAATCCTCTATCTCAAACGTCATCCTGAATCTCATGCCAAGGGATATTCGGTTGTACATCGCCTTGTTGTACTTGACCAAAGGAATAACAAATTCTGCAGGGCTCGCTCTGTTCATAAATAACTCTGTTAGAGCATGTATACTATGTCTATCACTTCTCAGTTGACAGTATACTTCAAAGAATTGTACAAGTACCTGGGGATGTAAAAAATAGAAAAGCGGCTGTTCTTTGCAGCAGCGTCTGCAGCAGCAGCAAGAATTCCAATATGCATTCGGTCACTTGATAATACTGAGGAGGATAGGGCGGGTGGCTGCCTATTGGCACGCGTTATGCCCAAGAGAAGCTGGGATTTCTCGTCTCTGATTTATGGAAAAAAATGTATACACGTCACAGATGATTAGATATTGATACAAAAACATCAATATCAGATATAAATGCTAAACTAGAAGAAACCTTCAAGTGTCGACAAATATTTAGCATACCTTATAAAGAGGACAGAATCGCCTGCAATGAGTCTTTTTGTGCTAATAAACGCACTCCATCCTGTTGTCAGTAGATGCCTCTTTGGTTGACCTGCAAATTTTGTCAAATTCGTTCAATGATTGTGTTTTGAACAGAAGATGATTTTTGTTCTCAAATATTTTCATGAATGGTCAATGTAGATGCATATCACCTTGAAATGTTGGTGTATAATTGTATTGGGTACTGACACTGCTGATATTGTATATTTGGCCGAAAAACATTTGATTGCTAAGGAGGTTCTTTAGCTTAGCTTTTAGGTCAATCAGACTGCGACGCAAGGATTTGTTTCTTTTCCATTTTGTCTCTCAAAAGATATTGACTCTTCATACTCTTCCAATATATCAAGGAGTTTTTTTTTCAGTTTTTTCAGTTTGTTAAGTGGAACATTGTAGAGATCCAAAATTTTCTTAGATGATTACAAACTTCTTATGAAAATATGATATGAATGTAAAAAAGAGTAACAATATTTATTAGGCTGGTCATCCACTTGTTAGAATGAGGTTCATTGGACTTGGTAAGAAGAAATTGTACTAAGGGACAAATGCTATTGTAGTAGAAATTTTCTTAGCCCCTTTCTCTGAACTACTAATTCGGAAGGTTGAGGGGAACATTGTAGTGATCCATTAATTGCTAGATTATTTCAGCGGATGCATGTCACAAATTCTTTCATTTATACACATTTGGAAATGCAACTTATTGTCTTTTTTCTCCAATTTTACTTATTAATATACACTTTTAACGCCATGATTGTGACCAACATTTTCTTCAACAAAAGCCTCCAATCTTCAGGTATTAGAAAATGTAAGCAATAGATAAAAACATAGCTCTTGTAAAGAATTTAAGCTGAGTTTGAGTAAATGGCATAGGATCATCTACCAAAACCATATACCTTGGATACCAACGCGATGACTATGCATATGATAATCAAGAGAGAAACGATACAGGAAGGTGCTATGTGTACTTGTTATCTGATCATGAGGATGACATGAATCATATACCTCGATAGACATACCGGAATGTCCATGAGACGTTGTGTAAATCCTTTGCTACCAATTCTTGAGCTGGAGGTTGCATCGTAAAATCCTATCAACCATATATTCTTGTAAGTAGGAACCATATATCACTAATCTTACGAGAAGAAGATATAGGACGGATAAGTTGACCTACTAATGGTGGGAATATCTTTTCAGCTGCACGATGAGGTACTGAAAATCCACCATGAGTACTTGTATCACTTGCTGTGAGCGTCTTGGAAAAGAACTCCGTTGGTTGCTTGTTTTGCTTGAGGCCCATTTCAGATGCCAGCAATGCCTCTTTATCACACTGTATAAGAAATTATCTACATATTTAACATAAATTGCAGATGGAAAGTGAAATTTGAACAGAGGAACCAAATCTTGATTTCTGGCCTACTTTGTTAACTGGTTGAAGTGCCATTTGAGCATAAACCTCAACGGTTTCAGGATCAGCCTAAAAGAGCATACATTAATGAATTAAGTGTACACAAAAAAGAAAATTCTATAGTTAATTGGCTAAGGAATACTATAATATTTTTACTGTCTGGTTCCTAAGAAAAGAAGAAGCATATGTTATACCATAGATATGCTATGTATTAAGCAGAGAGTTGGAAGACACTTTTTTGTGAGAAACTTTTGACACTAGATTAATACCCATGAATTATGTTAGTAGGTTATTTATGCAAATTGAGAAAGCAAATTGAGCATTGGCAAATAATATATATAATGAAGTCTGCAAGAGTAATCCTGGAGTGAATCACCTTAACTGATGTGGCAAGCATAGGCACAAGCTGAAACAGAGAAACTAAATGGCAGACTACACCTAGTGCATAGCTTATAGTGTAAGTTTCGTTCATGACTGATGAACCCTAGCATATTCTTACCGGATCGAGAACCCCACCATTAAGATGATGATGTTTGTGAACTTGGGAAACTAATTCCTCTGGACCACTAACACAACCTGAGATAACCTGGAAAAAGATGTACACATGTTTTATTAATGAAGAAGATGAGCTATCCTATTTGACACCATTACAAAATTCAATACTTTCAACTACTCACATCATTGTGGCCACCTATAAATTTTGTCGCAGAGTTCACAACTATATCAGCCCCAAAAGTTAAGGCCTTCTGGTTGACAGGAGTAGCAAAGGTACCATCTATGTAAACCAGTGCTCCTTTTTTGTGGCAAAGTTCTGAAACAAGCTCGATATCAACACATCAGAGGAAAGGATTAGCCGGAGTTTCGGTTAAGAAAAGAGAAACTTGCACAAGATAAATGTGTTAGGCAAAGGGAAACATGGGATACCAATTTCTTTTCAATAAGAAACAGCCCTACATTGCATAGATATGCAAACACCCTTGATAACCCTTCAAAACTACTAATCAGAACAATGTGTACAATATTTTAAAGAAGTATACTGATAAAGAAAGGTTATCACTAACATTATTTTCATCCAAAGCATTTTTAAGGGAGTCCACAGCATCAGGGTCAATGAAAGTCGCCTGCAATTTGAGGACGGTACAAATAGAAATAAGCACATAATACAATAACACAAAGCTGGACGAAGACGTACTATAGAAAGAAATCTAAGGATATGCCAAACTGGTCCCTCTAGCATACACTCAAAACTAACATGGCATACTGCACAAGTTTGTCCAAGGAGCTGGTATGAACATTAGAGTTAAAAAACTATTTTTTATCATTAATACAATAATGCCCAAGAAGTTTGGGGAAATTCTAAGTATGCTTCATTTTAATGATATGGAGCGGAAGGAGATATCAACTCTGTCCAATCATCATTTGGGTTTGATGTGAATTATGTTACACATAGATAAACTTTATGATAAAAGCAAATAGAAGGTCTTCTAATGAATGAGACAAGTGTTCGAAAAGGCTCTCTTAGTGCACCTTCAATCATAAACAAGGCATTTGGTATATGAAGGACTCATGTACATAGAAAAGGCACAGCAGAAAAGGAGGCATACACTATAAATTGATGTATCTCAAAAGCATATATACAACCCTTCCCAGAGCATGACCTGGGTGAAGACAAACATATATCACTTATGGTCCAACATCAATCAGTATTGGCAAATTCTCAAACATTATTACTTTAATAATATTACGAAATATAAAAAATCTGGAAGCATCATGCTTACCTTCTTAACAACTCAGCATGCAACAGATGCCTACTAATATGCACGACCAACTAAAATCAGGTCATTGTTGTCGAGATATACTATTGTATCTTCCCAAACATGCTCCATACAACCTTGTAAACCAAGTAAGATATGAATCTGTTGACCAGTTCGTTTAAACATAATTTTATGTGAAAAAGAATAAGAATAAACCGTACACACGATGGAAAATGGTGGAAGAAAAACCCATTCCATCCTCTCCCATTGGAACCTCGAAAACCCTCTCGGACAATTTGTCAAACACCTTGCCTCTATTCCCATTCTCAGCAAATCGAGCAGCTCTATCAGGCTCCTCGTTCCCTTCTCGATCACGCAAACCTCCCTCATCAGTCCGCTAGCGCTGTGGCTCTTCCTGTCCCTCTCCCTCTTCTTATATTCTCTTGTAGTGAGGCCATCGCCGCAGTCCACGAGAAGTTCCTCGGGATCGAGAGGTGCGCGTGCTGCAGCCCCCGATCCAGGCACGGGATGGCGACGACCAGCGCCCACGAGACGAACAGCAGAACCGAGCTCATCGGGAATATCGGGATGGCAAAGCCCGCGGTGCCCGATACGTCGACAGGATTCGGAGGGCTCAGGCCGCTCCCCATGGCCTGTAGCTGCCTGGCGGCGGACAAGCTACGTGTGACGGGCCAGGAGAGGGTCCGCAGGTGGTGGTTCTGGCCATGGCAGTTCGGGTCGCTGCTGAAGGACCGGTTGTGGTGGTTGTTCGGAAGGACCGGGTCGGTCTCGCCGAGGAGGAGAAAGAGGTCACCGAGGGACTTCCTGACGTGGAGGAGCTTGCGATCGGCGATGACGAAATGTCGAGGTTCCCGGACCAGAGGCGAACGCGATCGAGGCTATCGCGGAAGGTGTTGAGGAGGTCGAGCGCTTTGACCGAGCGGTCGAAGAAGTCGAAGAGTAGCCGCTTCAGCAAGGGGCAGTTCGTTGAAGTCATCGAGGAGGAGGAGGCCAGCGTAATCAACCTGGATGGAGTCCAGCTGGGAGAGGAGAGGAGCGGCGCATAGAGGATTTTAGGGTTTGTGAGAACAAAAATATTTGGAGAGAGGGTGACGTTTGGGGGAAAAGAAAAATATTTGGAGGGATGAAATATTTGGAAATGCAAAAGGGTGTAGGGTTCCAGCGGGTTGGTAATTGGAATTTTTGGAGATGGAGAGGGAAGAAAAAAATGGTCGGGTTGGGGATTGAAATTTTAAGAAAAGAGACGAAGAGTGGAGAAGAATGAGAATTTTTGAAAATAGGTCCCAGCTCCGCAGCGGTGGTGCACGGGTTTTAAAAAAATTAGGCAGTTAAAATTTTTAATGGACTAGCGAGCCAAAAATATCAACAAATTTTTGATGTTAAATAACTGTTTAAATCCGTCGAATCTAAATATATTGTTTTGGTAAAATAAATTTTAATATTAAATAACGGTTTTAATCCGTCAAAAATATAATAACAGTTTTAATATGTCGCTGTTGGACAACTCTAATTGTCGCAAATCGTCTATTTTGGGGTAGTGTTTTCAAGGATGATAATCATATGCTATATAATTAGGGTTCCTGAAACAAAACAAAAAAAATCAAGAGAAAAAGATAAGTCAGTCAGTCAGTCGTCGGTCGGTCAGACGATGAGTGGGTCGGTCGGTCGATCGGTCTTTAGGATTTTCGTGAGGGGAGAGAGAGACAGAGAGAAGAAGATGAAGGGTTTTGTGAGGAGAGCGTTACCTTTAGGGGTAATGTTTTCAATTGTGAGCATTCGATTAACTCGGTTAACCGAACCGAATTACCAAATACCAAATTCGACCGAAAATCGAATAACAAAAATTGAAACCAACCGAAATATCCCGTATCGAACCAAACCAAACGAAATAAATATGTTCGATTTTCAATTTATTTGGTTTAACCAATATTTCAGTTTATTTATAATTTTTTTTGTCAATATATAGTTACTAAATATACAAAGATATATTTCGTATATATATTACTAAATTTTCTTATTCGGTTTACCAGGGGAGAGGAATTTTATATAAAATTTCTAAAAGGTTAGTTTGATTTGAAGGGTATTCTGTAGGCTCCCTGGCATAAAATTTTTGTTTACGATAACGATTTAATCCCATTACGAATTTGTAACTTATATAGCATCCAAAATGTGCTATAGTCTTTTTTTAATCATGTAAAATATATAGAATACGATGCTGCTCCTAATCGAACTGGTTACCTTACTTTGACATACGGACATAGCAACATAAGCAGCGTCCAGAAAAAATTATACCTTTAACAGCGTTCATAACACGCTATATAAAGTTCTGTTAACATCAAAATAGTAGGGAGGCATAAACGCTATAGATAAACTGCTATTGTATAAACTTTTAATAGCACTTCACAATGAACGCCATGGATGATGATATTATAATAGCAGTGAGGCTCGAATGCTATAGATAAACTGCTATTGTACGCTCTTTTAATAGCACTGCGGAATGAACGCTATTGTTGATGACATTCTATAGCAGGGAGGCTTGAACGCTATAGATAAACTGCTATTGTATGCCCTATTTATTGTAGTGCCTATACAGCGTTCTACCGTCGATTCTGCGACGTAGGCTGGACGTACCCACGTGCTCATGCCCCTAATCAAGGTACGGGTTGTGACACGTTTTTGTGGTGGCCTATGCAGGTCTATGTCGCAGTTAGTACAATCTCGTAATGGTGCTCGACTTAGAGTACTAATTACGAGCCTGCGATTAGGACATAGGATCTAGGATATGATAGGAGTTACTCAATCACATTTTAAAATTTGTTTAATCTTTTGATTACCATGACAACTCTTTTGCATTTGAATTTAATTGTCCTTCTTTGATATTTCCTATCATGTGCCATATTGATTTCTTATTTCAATCTATCCTCAGGATGAAGATTACTCGCTCTCAGGCAGCAGGATCTAGTGCTGTTCCAGAGAGGCCTAATCCGGTAGGACCTCTACCTCCGGCTGCGAGAGCTGCAGTTGAGGGAGTTGCCACCTCAGTTCCTGTCCTTCATGCGGGAGTAGCTGCAACGCTTCTGGCAGGGGTTTGGGTTGTGTTCTTCAGCAGCACGGAAAGGTGATTGTCTATGCATCTAGGCAGTTACGTTCTCATGAGAAGAACTACCCGACTCACGATCTGGAGTTGGACGCTGCCATCTTTGCCTTAAAGTTGTGGAAACACTACTTGTATGGAGAGCAGGTTGAGATCTTCACTGATCACAAGAGCTTGAAGTACGTGTTCACTCAGAAGGAGCTGAACATGTGGCAGAGACGGTGGCTCGAGCTGATGAAGGATTTCGATATCGCCTTACAGTACCATCCAGGAAAGGCCAACGTAGTTGCAGATACCTTGAGTAGGTATCCAGTAGCTATGTATCTGACGATAGATCATCATCTTTTGGCTGACCTGGACAGTTTGGGAATCGAAGTGATTATTTCGGGCATACAGGTGCAGATGTGGGGCTTAAAGATTCAGTCTGAGTTGATGGACATAGTCAGATCAGCATAGTGTGATAATGTTGCCCTGAGGAGCATCAGGGAACAGGTGCGGGCAGGATTGCTCGATGATTTCTCTATTGTCGAAGATGGGTCGCTGCGGCACGGTGCTAGACTGTGCGTTCCGAGTGGAGAGCTTCGGGATGAGGTTCTTTAGGAGGCACATCGCTCTCAGTACTCTATGCATCCTGGGGCCAACAAGATATACAGAGATCTAAGGGAGCACGTCTAGTGGTACGGCATGAAGCGCGAGGTAGCTCAGTTTGTATCTCGCTGCTTGGTATGTCAGCAGGTGAAGGCCGAGAGACAAAGGCCTGGTGGGTTGCTACAGCCACTACCAATTCCTGAGTGGAAGTGGGAGCATATCACCATGGACTTTGTGTCTGAACTTTCATGATCTCCTGGAGGGAAAGACGCGATTTGGGTCATAGTTGATAGATTGACCAAATCGGCCCACTTCTTGCCTTTCAAAGTGGGGCTGTCTACGGAGAGGCTGGCAGAGCTGTACGTTCGTCAGATCGTGTCATTGCATGGGGTTCCTGTGAGCATAGTTTCAGAACGGGATAGTCGTTTCACTTCCCACTTCTGGAGGAGTTTGCAGACTATCTTGGGCACCTCGCTCAAGTTTAGTATCGCTTATCATCTCCAGACAGATAGGCAGTCAGAGAGGACTATCCAGACTTTGGAGGATATGCTTCGCACCTGTGTGCTTGATCTTGGAGTTTCTTGGGAGGACCATCTTCACCTGGTAGAGTTTGCTTACAACAACAACTATCAGGCCACTACCAAAATACTGTCAATTAGCGATGGCACATTAGCGACGGATTCTTTTCGTCGGCGTTAGCGATGGATTCTTTCCGTCAGCGTTAGTGACAGATTTACGACAAATAACTGACGGAATACCGACGACTAATCGATATATTTTTAATTTTATTTTAAGGGGAAGGAAAGGTCGTGCGTTCGTCGGTAGGGCGTCGAAGACATAGCGACGGATATGTAGCTGTCGCTATGCAGTCGACTATTTGGCAGGAATTATTGGGAGAAGTGGCGAGACAAATCTTCGACTACGTAGCGACGGATAGTCTGTCGGCAAGTATCAAAAAGAGCGACGGACTAGCGACGGTTATTATCCGTCGCTAGTCCGTCGCTAAATATATGACCCAGACTTAAATTGAAACAACGGAAGGAATTTTTCATTCCTCCCAAATTTCACTCTCTCTTCTCTCTCTCTCTCTCTCCCGCGGCTTCGGCGATCGGCGGCATCCTCTCCTCTCTCTCTCCCGAAGGTAATCCCCTCTCTCTCTCTCTCTCTCTCTCTCTCGCGGGGGTCGGAGGGGCAGCGGGGGCGTCGGGGGCGTCGTGGGCTGGGGGGCGGCGGGGGAGGCATTGGCTACGGGGGCGTGGGAGACGGGGACTGGTGGAGGAGGCGTTTGGCTACGGGGGGCGGAGCGGGGGAGGCGTCACTACAAAAAAAGTATCTTTTTGGGACGACACTATAAGGAACACTAGTCTAAAAAGTCCTAAAAGTATAATTCTAGGGACGGCTATATTTTTAGTAACAAAATGTTGCTTTTTTTGGGACAGATTGGAAAATGGATCACTATTTGGGACTGATGAAAATTTTTGTTCGAAATAATACATATTTTCGTCCCAAATATGTTGGCGGGAATACCACACGTGTGGCGGCTAATTGCCAAATTATATGGGAGGAAGTTTACCTCCACGTGTTTCCATCGTAACCATTCGATCGGATGGATTAATCCAGACCGTCCATCCTAAATCATATTTCCTATAGTCGATAGGACTTCTCTCTCTTTTCGATCAAAAAACTTTCTCTTCCTCTCTCTTTTCGATCAAAAATGGCGATAAAACTGCTCTCTCTCTCTCTCTCTCCGACCTAGGTGATCCAGTATTGCTGCTCTTTTTTCTCTCCGACCATTGTTTCGACCTGGTGCTCCAGTGTTGCTGCTCTCTCTCTCTCTCCCCGACCATTGCTCTCTCTCTGTCCGATCTTCCAACCCTAGGTGCTCCATTGCTGCTGCTTGGTATACTTTCCCCAATCTTTAGAATTTTTTACCAAAATGTTTTAGTCTTTGCCCTAATATTTGGATGCATGTTATTTTGTCCTAGATTGTTTGCTTGGAATTTGAGTGGTTTACACTATTTACACAGTTTACTCAATTTTTCCTTGAAATTTGAGTGTTTTACACTGTTTACACGGTTGCATATAATTTTGGCGTAGATTGTTTGCTTAAAATTTGAGGGTTGTACACTGTTTACTGAAATTTTTCTTAAAATTTGAGTGTTTCACACTGTTTACACTGCTGCATGTAATTATGTCGTAGATTATTTGCTTAAAATTTGAGGGTTGTACACTGTTTACTAAAATTTTGCTTAAAATTTGATTGTTTCACACTGTTTACACGGCTGCATGTAATTTTGTCGTAGATTATTTGCTTAAAATTTGAAGGTTTTACACTGTTTACTGAAATTTTGCGTAAAATTTGAGTGTTTCACACTGTTTACACGGCTGCATGTAATTTTGTCGTGGATTATTTGCTTAAAATTTGAGAGTTGTACACTGTTTACTGAAATTTTGCTTAAAATTTGAGTGTTTCATACTGTTTACACGACTGCATGTAATTTTGTCGTAGATTATTTGCTTAAAATTTGAGGGTTTTACAATGTTTACTGAAATTTTGCTTAAAATTTGAGTGTTTCACACTGTTTACACGGCTGCATGTAATTTTGTCCTAGATTATTTGCTTGAGATTTAAGTGTTTTACACTTTACTCAAATTTTTGCTAGAAATATGAGTGTTCTACACAGTTTACATGGCTGCATGTTATTTTGTCCTAGATTATTTACCAATTTTTTTTATCAACATTTGCTTGAAATTGATTACTTGTCCATAATAAGAGTTATTTACCATTTTTTTGCTCGAATTTAATTACATGTGACACTGTTTATACAGGATTATTTACCAAGATTTTTTTTAGGATTATGTACCAATTTTTCATAATTATTTACATGTGACACTGTTCCCGGCTGCATGTTTTTGTCTTAGTTTTAAGCATCAGTTATTTAGGCGATTGTTTTTCTTTTGGGAAGATTTCGGTTTATGAAGTATATCAGTTTATTGAGAAAATTATTTGGTGGCAAAAATATGTTAGAACACCAAAATATGTGCACATTGTCATTTATTTGTGATTATTTGTAAAAAAATAGATTTTTTTGTGAAAAACTGGGCCACATTTAGACCTGTCAATTGGGCTGGGCCAGCCCATCCCAGCCCGGCCCGGCCCGAACCCCAAACACTGCTTATCATTTGTTTGTCAATGTGTGTTATGCTTGGCTTTAGCACAAGCAATTTGTGCTGTGCATGGCTTTGGCCAAGCAATTTGTGCTTTGCTTGGATTGGGTTTGCTTGGCTTTGCTTTTTGCTTTTTGCTGTGCTGTGCTTAGTTTGGCTTTTTTGTGGGTACATGCCAGCCAGTCTTCATGACGGGCGGTGAACGGTGACTGTGTTGTTGAGGCTAAGCCATAGGAGCAAAAATTTGGAGGAGAAGAACGAAATGAATACCCAAATGTATCATGTGCCAATCAAATCTCGGCACGGCACGGCCCGGCCCGGCCCGACCCGAAGCCCACCGTGTCGTGGGTCACGTGCCGGACTGGGCTGCGATTTTTTTACCCTTGGCCCGGCCCGGCCCGGCCCGCTATAGTTCATGGGTCGAAGAGGCCCGAGCCCGGCCCACCCAAATTCAGTGTCGGGCCGGCCCGGCTGACTTGACAGGTCTAGACACATTTGCATGGACAGGAACATGAGTTTGAACCTGGCTATGTTCTTTGTAGATTTTAATTTGTCAAATTATTGTGATTATGCGTTCATGTAGGAATTATTGTGATTATTTGTGAAAAATTGGGTTTTCTTGTGAAAAATTGGGACACATTTGCATGGATAGGAACATGAGTTTGAACCTGGCTATGTTGTTTATAGATTTTAATTTGTCAAATTATTGTGATTATGCGTTCATGTAGGAATTACTGTGATTATTTGTAAAAAATAGGTTTTTTTAAAAAATTGGGACACATTTGCATGCCCATTCTGGATTGATGTTAAACATATTATAAATGGAGATGAATTTGAACCTGGCTATGTTCTTTGTAGATTTTAGTTTGTTGAAAATCGACATTTGTGAATCATGCTTGAGCTTTTCAGTTGAAATTGGTTATTTGTGCCATGTGTTAGTTCCATGTCAGTAAGTCATAATCAACCTTGGTATATTAATTTTCTTTTTCTAGCTAGTAATTGTCATAATCAATTGGTTATCTATATGCTTATTATTTCTTCTTCTTGGGCACATTAGCACATGGCTACCAATAAGTGTTTGCTCTATTATTAAATTTGTCTTTGCTTGATATATTGCATAAGGATTTTAACTCTAATTTGTTAGAAAGTATATTTTTTTTGGAAACTGAAATGGATAAGACTTATATAGTTGCTGCCTCAAGCTATAGTTGCTGCCTCAAGTTATATGATTTTAACTCTAATTTGCCTCTGTATTTTAATTATTAGAAAGTTATATAGCTGCTGCCTCAAGCTTCTTGCCTCCATTTGCCTCAAATAGAAATTTCAAATTGAATTCTTGAAACAATAAAGATACAACTATTGTTCTGAATATATATTTTGGATGGTGCTAGGTGATAATTGTCTTTTGGAAATTGATATGGATAAGCGTTGGATTGGATCACATGATTGGAATTCAAAGGCATACAAGGATGGGGTCGAAGCATTTCTTAAATTTGCATATAGAACTAAGAATGCTGATACGGTCCATATTTATTGCCCATGTAGTAGATGTGTAAATCGTGTTTATCACAATCGACAGACTGTGGAGGTTCATATAGAGATGTATGGATTTGAAAGGAGTTATATGGATTGGATATATCATGGGGAGTTATTGGGTGGTTTGGGTAATAACACCGATAATATAGGAGATGATATGTCAGTTGATGAAAGTGATGCTGGATTAAATGAATGTGCTAATATGACAACAATGGTACGAGAGGGAATGGGATTCTCATGCATGATAGAAAATATGGGTTGCGAGGAAGAGCCTATGGCAGAAGAAAACTTGCGGTCCGATGAATGTATGCTGAAATACTTTAAACTTCTAAATGAAGCAGAAAGCGATTTGTACGATAGTTGTCCTAAGGGTGTCACTGAGCTATCATTTATTGTCCAACTTTTACACCTGAAGCAACTTAATGGATGGACAAATCGTTCTTTCACATTGCTGTTGGTCTTCTTAAAAAAGGTGTTTCCGTGTGCCAAGATTCCCAAATCATACTATCAAGCCAGTAAGCTAACTACTGACTTGGGGTTCACTTACAAAACATGGGATGCATGTCCTAATAGTTGTATGTTGTTTCGAAATAAAACTGAGAATCTCAACAAATGTGAGATTTGTGGGGCTTCTAGATATAAAGTTGATCATGCCAACGAGGGTAATCTTCCTCCGGTTGACCAGGGTACTAAAGTTTCTCAAAAAAAGGTTCGATATTTTCCTTTAATACCAAGACTGCAACTATTGTTTTGGTCATCACATACAGCTTCGCTTATGAAATGGCATGCTGAGAAGCGAGTAGAGGATGGTGTAATGAGGCATCCGGCAGATTCTCGTGCTTGGAAGGCTTTTGATGATAATAATCCATCCTTTGCCAGAGACAGTCGTAATGTTAGACTTGGGTTAATTACCGATGGATTTAATCTGTTTGGTAATATGAGTGTTGCTCACAGTACCTGGCCTATTGTAGTCGTCCCTTATAACTTACCCCCGTGGTTGTGCATGAAGCAACCTAACTTAATTTTGTCTATTCTTATTGATGGACCAAAAGGTCCAGGTGATAAGATTGACGTTTATCTGCAACCGTTAGTAGAGGAGTTGAAAGAACTTTGGGAGGTTGGTGTTTCTACTTATGATGCATCAACCAAACAGTTATTTCAACAAAATGTAGCACTGTTGTGGACAATTAGCGACTTTTCTGCATATGCTATGTTGTCAGGATGGAGCACAAAAGGTGAATTTGCTTGCCCTTGTTGTAATAGGGATCATCAAGCTACCCGATTGACAAATGGTGGCAAGTATTTTTACTGGGGTCATCGTAGATTCTTACCGGGGCGCCATAAGTTTCGAAGGGAGAGGGTAACTTTTAATGGCAAATTAGAAATGAGGCCACCACCTTTGACATTATCTGGAACAGAAGTGTTAAAGCAGTTGAATGATCTCAATGTTTTAACTGAATATAAGAAGGAGGACCTCTTTACAAAGAGGAAGAGGGAAGAACAAGAAAAAGAGAGAGCAAAAACACACAGTCTGCCAAAAACAAGATTAGGTTGGAAGAAGAAGAGCATCTTTTTTGAACTACAATATTGGGAACACAATTTGATTCGCCACAATCTAGATGTTATGCATATTGAAAAAAATGTATGCGATAATGTAATTTTTACTTTGCTAGGTATTAAAGGCAAAACAAAAGATAATATAAAGGCTCAAAAAGATCTAAGAGATATGAAAATTCGATCAGAGCTACATCCTCAACCACGGGGAAGAACTCTAGAGTACTTGCCTCCAGCTGAGTTCACAATGAGCAACAAAGAAAAGGACATTTTCTTGAAAGTGTTGCGAGATGTAAAAGTCCCTGATGGTTATTCATCTAATATATCTCGATGCGTGCATACAGAAGAGCAGAGTATGTGGGGTCTTAAGAGTCATGACAATCATATTTTAATGCAACAGTTACTTCCTATAGCTATTCGAAGGGTCTTACCAAAGCATGTTGTTAAATCCTTAATTGAATTAAGCAACTGCTTTGTGGTGTTGTGTTCAAGTGTAAATAGTATTACAGACTTGAAAAATTTTGAAGATCGTATGGCACTTACGCTTTGTAGTCTTGAGAAGATTTTTCCACCTGGCTTTTTTGATATAATGGAACACTTGCCTATGCATTTAGTGGATGAGTTACAAATTGCTGGAGCAGTATTGTATCGTTGGATGTATCCCATGGAAAGATATTTGCATACCTTAAAACTTTATGTGTGGAATCGTGCTCATCCAGAGTCTTCTATTGCTAAATCAGTATTGTTAGAAGAATGTATGACTTTCTGCTCAAGGCATTTGGACAATAGTACGAAAACCAAAATGAAGCGGCCAAGAAGAAATGATGATGGAGGAAAGAAATCTGGTCGCGTTGTAGGTAAAGCAGTGCACTTTCGACTTGATCCAATTATGCAAATACAAGCTCATCGATATGTGCTAGCCAACACGGAGGCAGTAGCACCATTCATTGAGTAAGTTTGTCTTGACTAATACCACGATTTATATACTCTCGTTTAGTTATGTAATTGAAATAAATTTCTACATCTTTATACAGGAAACATCTTGCTGAACTTGGGTCAAAATATCCACAAGCTTCACAACGACACCTTATTAGTCGCCTTCATAATGAACACTTTGTCACTTGGTTTAAGGAGCATGTAAGTAGATTTATCTTTTAATGAACATTTAATATTTTTGACAACTTGCAGTAAAATATCATTATTAAACTTATTTAATGTTTTTTAATATAGGTGAAAGGTTTACCAGACGTACAAATATCAGAGGAGATCAGAAGCTTAGCTTCAGGCCCTCTTAAGGATGCTTTGAAATTCAATTCTTAGATTGTTAATGGTTTTAGATTTCGAACAAAAAAAATTGATCTTCGTAGAAAAACTCAGAATAGTGGAGTCCTCCTAAAAGCAGAACAAATGGGTTATTCTAGTCGGAAAGATAGAAATCCTCTTACAGGGGATGTTATATTCTACGGACAACTCATAGACATTATTGAGATAAAATATTTGAACGGCATAAAGTATGTTTTATTTAAGTGCAACTGGGTTAATCCACGAGTGGGCCAGAAAGTAGATGAGTTTAATTTTACTCTGGTGAACTTCAATCATTTGTTATACAAAAAGAATAGGGTGATTGATGAACCTTATATCTTAGCATCCCAAGCAGAACAAGTTTGGTATGTTCAAGACCCTCTAGAGTCAGATTGGCATGTTGTTGTTCAGATGTCGCCACGAGACGCATTTGACAAGTACTCAACAATAGTAGAAGATTTAGAAGCTAATAGAGTGGAACCTTATAGCATGCAACATCTGGATGAAGATCATAATGGATCTTGGGTTAGGCAAGGAGTAGAGGGCTTGGTGGTTGACACAAATATTTGTGATGGTGATGGTGATGATGACCATGATGACAGTGGTCATGAGTAGCAAGTTTGTAGCTTGATTTGCAACTATTTGTGATGGATATCAAATTACAAACTTGTATCTCTTAGCTATTTTATATCCTTTCAAGTTGTTGGTTGTTTTTTCTACTGTGATTGAACGTTGATGAATTTTGCTTATTTCAGTGAATGTTGATTAATTTTGCTTATTTTCTTTACTTCATTCATTCTCAATTTCTATTAGAAAAAATGTTTACAGGAAAGTGGTTGTAGAAGCTATACTATACTTCATTCATTGTGTCATATACTTGCTTCTACATGTTGTATGATAAACATGTTCTGTTATAAACATATATTATTTAGTGGCTCTACTATTTAGTGGCTTTTGGGTGTGCTAGCTATCCTATTGTGGTCATTGTGCTGTTAATAATAAATATCATTAATGTTGTAATGTCCGCATGATGATAGTATATAAATGTACGCAAGTCGTTGGCTTATCAGGTATTTTGACATAGAAACTCCTCAATAGACTGGAAGTCTGGAACAAAAATGTTCTGTGACATTATCTTGTAATATAATTTTAATCATATATGTGTTTGTATCCAATTAGATTGTGTTTCAATTATTACTTTTTTGTCCATTTTGTCCCTCTCTAGACATTACTGTGATAAACATGTTCTGTGATAAACATATATTATTTAGTGGCTCTACTATTTAGTGGCTTCTACATGTTCTGTGATAAACATATATTATTTAGTGGCTTCTACATGTTCTGTGATAAAGCATCCAAATTGTAAAGTACCATCAAATTATTTAGTGGCTCTACTATTCTGGCTTCTGTATCCCTTTAATTCATCATGCTACTTATACGAGACTGCAATTTGTATTTGAGTTGATAGTGTAGGTTTGTAATGACCAATCACGGGATAACCCTGCATATTGTAATTTTTAACTTCTATTAGGAAAAATGTCCCCACAAAAGAAGAAGTTTATCAAGCCTGGGTTCATGTCGGGATATGAGAGGCAAAGATTGGAAAATATTACTAGAAATAAAATGAAAATGGATTCTTTGAATTTGCAACAAGCTTCAAAGCTTGTAATGAATTCGAAGATGGTTACTCGAACAAGTTCGAGTAAGATGGGAAAAAGAAGCGCAAGTAAAAGAGATGATGAGTATATCCCCGTCGGTGATGACTTGCTTAGCGAGGAAGATAGCAACCATAATGAAGAATCTTCCGACCCTAAAATAAAGAAGGTAATAAATTGGATATCAAGTCTTGTGTTTTCTGTCTTCATTCATTGGAATATCTCACTATTTTTCTTATGTTGCAGGTTGCAAACAATGATGACTCTTCTGTCCCTAAAATGAAAAAGGTTAAAAATTTGATCATAAGCGATTTTTTTACTGTTCTAGTGTATAGCTTACTACTATGGTTGCAAATGATGAGAAAAGCAACATCCGGGGTCCTCGAGTCTTGATCCTCTGTTGGTGCTGGTCTTGACCCTCTACCAATGCTTGCACTGCCAATGTCTAATGAGCTGTGATACGCTCTAATACACCAGTATGCACTTAAATTTCTTCTGATACGCCACTGTGCAATTGATACTTCTTCTGATACTTGGGTATCCTACTATAGTGGTTTGGTTCTTCATTGGTAGAGCTAGTTGAGCCACATCGTGGATGTTATTGAGCTCTTGCAGACCCACGGTCAGCTTCGATCTGATGCCTAGCTTCAACTAGGATTAAATTGTAGAGGAAGAGTATTTTACTATAGTTTGAGCTTCCTTGCATAGATTTTTATTCTTATTTGAACTTCCTTCTATGTCTTATTAGTGTGTTGGAATATCTTGATGTAATACAACACATGTAGCAAATGATGAGAAAAGCAACATCCGGGGTCCTCGAGTCTTGATCCTCCATTGATGTTGGTCTTGACCCTCTGCCAATGCTTGCGTTGCCAATGTCTAGTGAGCTCTGATACGCTCTAATACACCAGTGTGCACTTAAATTTCTTCTGATACGCCACTGTGCAATTGATACTTCTTCTGATACTCGGGTATCCTGCTATGGTGGTTTGGTTCTTCATTGGTAGAGCTGGTTGAGCCACATCGTGGATGTTATTGAGCTCTTACAGACCCACGGTGAGCTTTGATCTGATGCCTAGCTTCAACTGGGATCAAATTGTAGAGGAAGAGTATTTTACAATGGTTTGAGCTTCCTTGCATAGATTTTTATTCTTATTTGAACTTCCTTCTATGTCTTTTTAGTGTATTGGACTATCTTGATCTAATACAACACATGTAGCAAATGATGAGAAAAGCAACATCCGGGGTCCTCGAGTCTTGATCCTACATTGATGCTGGTCTTGACCCTCTGCCAATGCTTGCGTTGCCAATGTCTAGTGAGCTCTGATACGCTTTAATACACCAGTGTGCACTTAAATTTCTTCTGATACGCCACTGTGCAATTGATACTTCTTCTGATACTCGGGTATCCTGCTATGGTGGTTTGGTTCTTCATTGGTAGAGCTGGTTGAGCCGCATCATGGATGTTATTGAGCTCATGCAGACCCACGGTCAGCTTCGATCTGATGCCTAGCTTCAACTGGGATCAAATTGTAGAGGAAGAGTATTTTACTATGGTTTGAGCTTTTCCTTGCATAGATTTTTATTCTTATTTGAACTTCCTTCTATGTCTTTTTAGTGTGTTGGACTATCTTGAAAATTCTGGATATTTGATCCTCAAATTTTGTCGAGGATGAGCATTTTTCCTTTTCTTTATATACATATTGAATCTAATTTTCTTATATCTAATACAACACATGTAGCAAATGATACTTCTACTGATACTCGGGTATCCTGCTATGGTGGTTTGGTTCTTCATTGGTATAGCTGGTTGAGCCGCATCATGGATGTTATTGAGCTCATGCAGACCCACGGTCAGCTTCGATCTGATGCCTAGCTTCAACTGGGATCAAATTGTAGAGGAAGAGTATTTTACTATGGTTTGAGCTTTTCCTTGCATAGATTTTTATTCTTATTTGAACTTCCTTCTATGTCTTTTTAGTGTGTTGGACTATCTTGACAATTTTGGATATTTGATCCTCAAATTTTGTCGAGGATGAGCATTTTTCCTTTTCTTTATATACATATTGAGTCTAATTTTCTTATATCTAATAAAACACATGTAGCAAATGATACTTCTTCTGATACTCGGGTATCCTGCTATGGTGGTTTGGTTCTTCATTGGTAGAGCTGGTTGAGCCGCATCATGGATGTTATTAAGCTCATGCAGACCCACGGTCAGCTTCGACCTGATGCCTAGCTTCAACTGGGATCAAATTGTAGAGGAAAAGTATTTTACTATGGTTTGAGCTTTTCCTTGCATAGATTTTCATTCTTATTTGAACTTCCTTCTATGTCTTTTTAGTGTGTTGGACTATCTTGACAATTCTGGATATTTGATCCTCAAATTTTGTCGAGGATGAGCATTTTTTCTTTTCTTTATATACATATTGAATCTAATTTTCTTATATCTAATACAACACATGTAGCAAATGATGAGAAAAGCAACATCCGGGGTCCTCGAGTCTTGATTCTCCATTGATGCTGGTCTTGACCCTCTGCCAATGCTTGCACTGCCAATGTCTAGTGAGCTGTGATACGCTCTAATACACCAGTGTGCACTTAAATTTCTTCTGATACGCCACTGTACAATTGATACTTCTTCTGATACTCGGGTATCCTGCTATTGTGGTTTGGTTCTTCATTGGTAGAGCTGGTTGAGCCGCATCGTGGATGTTATTGAGCTCTTGCAGACCCACAGTGAGCTTCGATCTGATGCCTAGCTTCAATTGGGATCAAATTGTAGAGGAAGAGTATTTTACTATGGTTTGAACTAACTTCTATGTCTTATTAGTGTGTTTTTTTGCATAGCTTACTACGTACTATGGTTTGAACTTCCCTATGGCACTGTGTTGGACTATCTTGACAGCACTTACCTATATACTGCTACATTGATTATGTATTTTCAGGCTGCATACAACAGTCCTACGCGTAGGTCATCGCGTATTGCAAAGAATATGGAACATGTCATAGCAATAGGTGAGAGGACATTAGATCCACGATTAGAACCCTCTTTTATGGAGGATGTCTTGCGCATTCCTATATCAATACATCAAATTTTTCAGGAGAGCGATGATGAGCCTTTAGATAATGAGCCAGTATAGAATTCTGAGAAAATACCGAAGGGTAAGTTTTGTATTGAAATTTATAATGTAAATTGTGGGCTATTAATGGTTCTGGTTTTTAAGTAGTATATTTATGAGTCTTTTCCTTTTGTTTCTGATAAGGTACGATGGAGAGTGGACCTTCCACTAGGCAACTTAGAGGAGCTGCTAAGCCATGGAAAAAATGGGATAATGGAGTAAAAAAATCATAGAGTGGGATGAAGATTGCCAACCAGTTGGAGAACATGGGCACCATTTGATGTCTCATCTTGGTAACCTTTCACGAAATGGCGAATTGTTTCCGTTAACAATGTTATCTTGGCGTAAGGCTGATAAGGATAAACTAGAAATGGTCTGGGCATCGGTTAAGGTAACTTTCCCCGTCTCTTTATCTGTATTTTTATGGATTACTATCTTTATTTTTACTATTATCCTACTTGATAGTGAACCCCCTATTGTATGTCTTGCTAAACCTATAGACACATTGGCATTGACTTTGTAGTCAGTAACACTCAAGGTCTGTATTGTAAGCTATAGATCATAGCACTATAATTCACCATCAAGAGTAAAAACAAATCGATTGAAGCAGCTATGGCCTAGAAGTATTGATTGAAACTGTCATTTCAAGTGCAATATTTTATTTATATTCTTTTAATGTTGGAATGAAGATGTTGAAGTGGTTACTTGTTTTTGGTTTGGGATGATTCAACTAATTTATATCTTGCTGTTCTTGTGGTTGTTTGGAAGTATAACCTCGGATATCATGTTTGAATGCTTTACCATCACCTGTTGTTCACATATTTTTGCTATTGATAATGGCTACTTATATTGATAACTTAGATATCATGTTTTTTTAAAGAAAACACAAATGCACCCGATGCTTTTAAAGCTATTTGCTTTAAGAAAATAGGAATTTCCTGGAAGGCCTTCAAGCATCGAGTGAAAAAAGACTTCTATACAAAGTTTAAGACCGATGAAGAGCGCCTAGCAAATGTGCCGCCCCGGGTGGAGCCCAGTCAATGGCCAACTCTAGTGGCATATTGGGGCTTGGGTAACACACAGGTATAAATCGACTAACAAATAACTTACATCCATATTCATGCTAGTGGCAAGCCCTTTATTTCAATTTACTAAATAATGTCCAAATGTTTTTTAGAAAGTTTCGGAGAAGAACCAAGTTAATCGCGGAAAACTTTGTGCTCTCCCTAGAACTGGTAGAAGATCCTTTCCAGAAATAAAGAGAAAGGTTAGTATTGTGTTTTTTGGTAAGATAATTGTCATATATTTTTAGTTGATAATGTATAAATTTTTTCTTACTTTTGAACATGCATACACATCAGAGGAGGCTAGAAAACAAGCCTGTTGACCTTGTCAACATGTGGAGAGCCACTAGAGGAAAAGATGACAGTTATAATGAAGAAGACGGGGCTGCTGGAACAGAGGTATATAAAATTCATATTTGTAATGAGTTTTTTTTAACAAAATGTCAATTGCAAATTAGAGAAATTTAACACAAACCTCCTTGCATGCTATAGAAAATGTTAGAAAGGAGAATTGAAGAGCTACCAGCTGAAGAACGAGATAACGAGGAGCAATTGAATAATGTTTACAGGGAAGTGATCGGACAAGATAGGCATGGCCGAGTTTTAGGCCGAGGAGTATGTGTAAGCGGTAAAGGATCAACATCCTTAGCAGCTCATCAGGCTGAGATTCAACAAGCAACAAATGCTGAGATTGTACAACTACGAGAAGATGGTGAAAAGTTACGAGAATATGCGGAGAAGTTGAGAGAAGAGACTGACGCTTTAAGGAAAGAGCGTGAGGAGCAAGAGGCCCGGCACAAGAAAGAGCTTGAGGCGGTCAAGAGTGAGCTTAGGACTGAGCTCAAAGATGAAGTTGTGGCCATGTTCCTGAATGCTCAACTACTTTCTCAACAATCCAGTACATCGTCCAGGTAATTTGCCAACTATCAACTTATTACATTGGTTTTTCTCTGTGATTCTTATGTTTGGTTTTCTTTCGTGGCTGCAATTTATGTTTGGTTCTCCATTTCCTTTCTTTCAAGTTAAAATTTGTATTTATTACATTGGTTTCTTTTCTGGACTGATTTTTTGGACTGAATTTTGCATAGTCTGAATTTTGCATAATCTCGGTATCAGTATCGGAACTGAATTTTAGCTTCTGTTTTCACTGTGTCCTTTTTCCTGGAAACTCCGAAACCAGTGATATTTTTTACATATTGCCAAGTTATTTTTTACACTGAATTTTAGAGTATGTTAGATGGGTATCCATTGTTTTGTTTTAAGTTCAAATTATTAGACTAAATGTTCAGTCTCAGATTTACACTATACAGTTATATTCAGTCTCTAAATGTCCATATCACCTACATATATCAGTCCATTATTTTGTTCAGGTCATTATCTCATTATAAACAGTCCTTCTGAACTAAGGAGTTCAGTTCCCTGTTTTGATATTCCGATCTGTACCTTCATTTCAGACAATTGAAACTTCAAGTTCAGTCATTGAACTTTATTTTGGAGAATGAACTTCAAGTTCAGAACATTGAACCTGTGTGTGGATGTCTTGGTATCCTAACCCCCGGTTAGCTTGCATCTGTCCACCTTGATCCCGTCCACCTTGATCCCGTCCACTGCAAATTCATGTAGGTTCACTGCATTTCCTGGGTTCAATCACACTATGATACAGTAATTTAGGTGCTGCTGTAACTTTATTTAAGGGGTACCAGTTGCAGTTGCAATTGTTTGCACTTTGTATGCCCAGTCAGCCTATACTTTTAGGAAGAATAGTGACAGAACAGGGACATGAGTGAACAAAATCTTGTGAGTTATGCCCAGTGACCGAGTGACTACCTCATTTTTGACACTCTTATATACACAGGAATGGTGCCAGCCCTTGGTACCAATCCCTATATAGGTACAAGTATACACAGGAAGTAGTACAACCTTGTGGTGTCAGTCTATTGTTTCCATCTTAGATAGAAAATCACTCGAGGGGCATCATCCTAGTTTAGAACAGGTTTAGTAGACAGAGGCATGAGCTATCAGGAAGGAGGAATAAATAAAGTAGAGACTGGGTACATGAAGGTGCCCTCAGTGAATCCAATGTACTGGATATAGTGTGTAACCGAGTGGTGTGGTCTAGGTAACTCTGTATTGAGGGAGTGCATCAACCCAATGTAAGGTTGTATGGTGCAGAAAATGAGCAAGACAGCAGCACACAAGGGGAGTCATATATATGACAGTCTATCTATAGCACTGTTTAGCCATGCCCTATTTTAGTTAATTAAAATTGCCCTGTTTTAATTAACTTTTACTGGATATAGTGTGTAACAGATTTTAACTTTTACATTGGTTTTTTCCAGCTTGTTACTGTAATTCTTGCTAGAATAATTGTACTTCCCATTTAAAATGTTTCCTAATTTTTTTCCTCTTCACTTAAACTTCCTTTTTCACTTGAAGCTTCCTTTGTCACTTGAAGCTTTTTCTGTACATTATTTTTTTCCAACTTTTTTGTACGCAGGTCTGAACAGTTTGGAAGAACTATTAGTAGGTTTGTACAATTTGTTTAAACCTTCACAAACTAATGTGGTCTAGTCTGTACAATTTGGAAGAACTTGTCTTTCTTTTCTGGTTGTTCGTGTATAGTTACCTGCAGGTTGCTAATATATTGGCATATCTTCATTTGCAGGTCCTTCAAAAGCATTCTGGATATGCTAAAATGATGGGCGACGATCTTATGATGATAAAAAGTTTGGGTTAATTTTTTGGTTCATGTTGGATATACTAAAAACATGGTGTAATGGTGGAGACAATGGGTTCATTTTGTAACTGATGTTGTGGGTGATGTATAGTGTTTTAGATTTATTTTGGAAAAGGTGGTTAAGGATGCTTAATGGGTTCAGCATTTTGTATGTAATGGTGGAGACAATGGGTTCATTTTGTAACTGCTGTTGTGGGTGATGTAGTGTTTTGGATTTATTTTGGAAATGGTGGTTAAGGATGCTTAATGTTAAGCTTTTTGTTGTTTATCAATTGAACATATATAGTTATATATGAATTTTATTGTCTTCTACTTAATGGTAAAGAATGCTTGATGTTGTTAAGCTTTTAAGCTTTTTTTGTATTGGAGCTCTGATGCCTGGAGATACATCTGGAGATACATCTGAGGACAAGCTTGACAACGTCCATGATTATATGAATTATGTGTATTTAAATTGTATGTTTTATAGCTGAAAAATACAGACAATAATTTCTTAAGTGTTACTTTTGGGACAGTTATGTAATTGTCCTAGATATAAACGACATTCTTTTGTAACGTTGGCAAATTTGTTTAGGACGGATGTTACTCGTCATAAACTATTTTATTTTGGGACGGTTTTGTAAACCGTCGTAAACATGTAATAATTCAAACTCTTTGGTACGGTTATATTTTTCGACCCTAAAACCAAATTAGGACGGCATTTTTGGTCCTAAAACTTTTTGCCACGCCACCCTAATAGCACTGTCACTTACCGTCCTAAAATTCGTCCCAAATTATAATTTAGGACTGATTTGGGTCTTTTAAGACGTATTTTTGGGGTCCCAGAAAGACACTTTTTTTGTAGTGCGTTTGGCTGCGGGGGCGAGGGAGGCGGGGGCTGAGGGGGCTGGTGTGGCGGAGGGTCGGCTGGGGGGCGGAGGGTCGGCTGGTGGGGCGGAGGGTCCTCTCACATTTCGTAGATACAAGCTTACAAACATATATATATATATATATATATATATATATATATATATATATATATATATATATATATATATATATATATATATATATATATATATATATATATATTTCGTAGATACAAGCTTACATACTTTTGGGGTTGTCGATATATTCGCTGGTTTGGGGTTGTCGATATATTTCGTAGATACAAGCTTACATACATTTATATATATATATATATATATATATATATATATATATATATATATATATATATATATATATATATATATGTATAAAAAAAAAAAATATATATATATATATATATATATATATATATATATATATATATATATATATATATATATATATATATATATTAAATATATATATATATATTGAAAAAAAATATATATATATATATATATATATATATATATATATATATATATATATATATATATATATATATATATATATATATTGGTTTGGGGTTGTCGATATATTCGTAGATACAAGCTTACAAGCTTACTTACATTTCGTAGGTACAAGCTTACATACATTCATGAATGTGGTTATCGATATATTCGTAGGTCGTGCAGCTTGAGCACGTGTAACATAGTCGTGTAGCTTGAGCACGTGTAACATAGTCAGCTCTTGGAGCATGAGTCATGACGTGAGGAGCTATCTCGACACAAACTTTGGGGTTAAATTTACCTTGTTATTTGAGGCTAGAACTTGTGTTTGCTTCCAAACAAAAATTCCCTCTACACAAACATACATTTTGTTGTTATATGGTCCCAATACACACGATCTCAATACTTCAGTCCCTCTTATTGAAACGGAGTCATCACTATAACCAATTGGTTGCCTGCCTATTGATTGTTTCTGACAATTTTTTTTTTGGAATCAAGGTGATAGAATAGAAGCACTTCCCTTCTGAACATTCTTGGCACAAGTATAACTTGGAATTCTCTTGAGACAAGTGAGACATTCTTGGTGTTTTCCTTTTGGCGCAATAGTTTTGGTTCCAGTTCCAGTGTACCTGAATATGAATTTGCCAAACCCCTAGCATTGCAGAAGAGAAGTTTAATTTGTATGCTTGTTAATTAGTACTTCCTCTCTAATGTAGGGATTTGGTACCTTAGTATTAACTGATGTAACTTTTCTTTGACTGTTTAAAGGCTTATAGATGGAACTTAGTCTTAGCTGCTGCAACTTTTGTTTTTGATGATTGGTACTCTACGGTACATTTTTACTATAGCTCATGAATTATACAACTTGTAACTTGGTTGCTCTTGTTTTCAAAATCAATCTCTTGAATTAGTCTTTCAAACATTGACCTTGCTCTTGGTTGCTCTTGGTCGTCCTTGTTATCAAACGCATCTTTGCTAATCACTTTCATGTAGTAAAAGTTCAGGCCACCTCCATATCCCGATCTCCACTCTTGAGCCTTGATGATGCATGATGCATCCAGGCTTCTACTTTGATTTAAGGATTCCGATTGGTTCTTCCCTATTTGGTGTTAGCTTGTTGAAGCTGTTGATAAAATTTGCTTCAGCTTTTGAATGTACCTTTTACAAAAATATCGGTAGCAGTTTCTGAACAAACGCTATTTTATTTTTTAAGAATTAAAAGGCAATGTTTATCGGTTCCGGTATCGAACTATCGGTATCGGACTATCGGTTCCTGTATCGAACTATCGGTATCGGACTATCGGTATCGGTATCTGTATCGAACTATCGGACGATCGGTATCGATATCGCACTATCGGTATCGGACTATCAGTATCGGTATCGCACTATCGGTATTGGTATCGAACTATCGGCCTATATACCAGTGGATCCACCAGTTACATGATTATATACTAATTTTGTTTAGTTTGTCTTACGATATAGATTTTCACATCCAATCTGTGATGGATCGTTATTTCGTTGATCGTACATGGATGTACAAACAACAACACGAGAGCAGAATAGGTGTGAGTGACGATTTTTAGGCAGGCGTGGAAGTGTTTCTTAAGTATGCCATGAGCAAAGCTCAGTATATGGACGGTAACAAAATCAAGTGTCCATGTCGTAATTGTCGCAATAGACGTTATGAAGAAGTGGTGAGTGTAAGAGATCATTTGACCCGTAAGGATTTCGTACGTGATTATGGCCTATGGTCATTGCAAGGTGAACTATATACGGAAAGACAGGTTGCGAATGCTGCTACTTATGCTTTTGATGATAATACTGTATCGGAGTTTGTCGTCGAAGACGACGAATGCTCTGTTGATTATGGATACCTGCAGAACCTTGCACGAGATATGGTGTACGACGCGGCAGGGCCTAATTTTGATCCGGAGGATCCTAATCTCGAGGCAAAGGAATTCTATGATATGTTTTAGGATGCAAAAACTTCTTTATATCCTGGTTGTGAGCCTCATTTCGTACTGTCAGTGACGATGCGGTTGTTGAACATAAAGTCCGATTTTAATTTGCCACAAATTTGCTATGATCGGATTATACAACTAATCAAGGAGGTGTTACCGAAGGAATCAAAAGAGCTTCCAAAAAACTTCTACAAGTCGAAGATGATGGTCCGACAACTGGGACTGGGGTACGAGAAGATAGATTATTGTCGCAACGGATGCATGTTGTACTACAAGGAGAACGAGGATATAGAAAGTTGCCGCTTCTGTAATACGGATCGTTACAAGCCAGTCAGGGAAAAAGGAAAGTCAACTAGAAAACGACATCCTTGCAAGTATATGCATTATTTGTCGATCATGAAGCGCTTGCAGAGGATGTATATGTCTCAGAATACAGCAGAACACATGACGTGGCACAACGAAGAACGCACAAAGGACGATGGAGAATTGTCACATCCTTCGGATGGAGAGACGTGGAAATATTTTGATTTACGTCATCCAGATTTTGCTGCAGAGCCTAGAAATGTACGTCTGGCGCTATATTTTGATGGCTTCGCCCCTTTCGGGCAGTCGGGATCTCAATACTCCTGCTGGCCGGTCATTCTGACCCCTTACAATCTGCCACCATGGATGTGTATGAAGACTCATTATATGTTCTTGACAGCTATCATACCGGGTCCCAAAAATCCGACGAAGAATATCGATATATATTTACAGCCGTTGGTGGATGAGCTGAAACAGCTATAGGAGATCGGCGTCGCAACCTATGATATTTCCAGGAAAAAGAACTTTCAGATGAGAGCTTCACTGATGTGGACAATCAATAATTTTTCTACATACGGTATGCTGTCGGGATGGAGTACTCACGGCACCATGTCATGTCCGATATGCATGCAAAATAGTAAGGCGTTCCACCTTAGGCATGGAGGAAAAACTTCTTTCTTTGATTGTCATCGTCAATTTCTGCCCGCGAGTCATCCTTGGAGAAAGAACAAGGACGCGTTCAGAGCTAAAAAATAAGAATTCTCATCCGCCTGCCAGATTGTCGGAATACAATATTTGGGAAGATGTAAAGGACTTGCCCACTGTAATGGAAGATCCATCGAACAATCGTGTCGATGGGTTCGGACAAAGCCATAACTGGACCAAACGGAGCATCTTTCGGGACTTGCCTTATTGGAAAGATAATCTTATAAGGCATAATCTTGATGTTATGCATATCGAAAAGAATGTGTTCGATAATGTCTTCAATACCGTCATGGATATTAAAGGAAAGACGAAGGACAATCCAAAAGCAAGACAAGACATTGCTGAGATAGCAAGCATCCTTATCTGAACTTGATACAAAGGGGAGCTGGTGGACAATTAACTAAGCCGATAGCACAATACACATTGAGCAAGGAAGATAGATTAATAATCTGCAAGTGGGTATCTACTTTAAAATTTCCCGATGGCTATGTGTCAAATTTGTCTAGATGCGTTGATCTCAATGAACACAAGCTAACGGAAATGAAGAGTCATGACTGCCACGTGCTTATGGAAAGATTACTGCCTATTGCTTTGAAAGAGTTGTTGCCTTCTGTTGTATGGGTTCCGTTGGCCGAACTATCTATATTCTTCAGAGATATTTGTTCAACTAAGTTGACTGTACAACACATGGTTGAACTTGAGGAGAAGATTATCTTAACAATTTGCAAGTTGGAGAAAATATTTCCTCTTGGCTTCTTCGACACATAGAGCATCTACCGATTCATCTAACATACGAAGCCCGTGTCGGTGCATCTGTTCATTATCGATGGATGTACCCATTTGAAAGGTACATAAAAATTAATATAATTTAAGTTGAATTTCAGTAGGTTTTAAAATTTATTCTTAATTCTCAAGATAATTTTTCTCTCTAGATACCTACACCATCTAAAAAAGAAAGTTGACAACATGGCTCATATAGAGGCTTCGATATGCGAAGCATATCTTATCGAAGAGGTGCCAAACTTTTGCTCCATTTATTTCGATACTCATGTTAAGACAAATCAAAATAGACCTCAAAGGAATGACGAGGACGTTGAGGATGGAGGTATATTCAATGTAAGGGACAAGCCTGTTGGGGCTAGTAAAAAATGGTGGTTGACTGACGACGAGTATGATGCCGCTCACCGATATATCTTGTTAAACTGTGACATGCAAGAAGTGAGAGATTTGGGGAAGTAAGTCAGTACACTTGCACTCATTATAATCTCTAATTTGATGAAGTGATTATACTTATATATTCTTATTCTCTCTAACAGTGTATTTAGAGATGAAGTTAAAATGAGGACACCCGATATTACTGATGAGGGACTTCAAAGAGAGGTTGATTGTACATTTCCGTCATGGTTTCGCAAATACGTAAGTAACTGAGATTATAACTGAGATTATAAATATATAATCTAAAACATTTAAACTATAAATATTTGTTTACAGGTTTTATTGCCTGAAACAACACTCACTAATGATAGTGTTCGTTATCTGGCATTGGGACCGAAGAACCAAACAAAGACTTGGCCAGGATATATCGTTAATGGTTTCAGGTTTAAGGCAACTCAGAATGCTATAAATGTCAAATTTATCAATGACGACATCAGTACCAAGGATTCTGGTGTTTGCATAAGAGGCACCATCTATGACGACGAGCCGGACTTTGACTATTATAGAGTGCTTCGGGATATTGTAGATTTACAATATACTGGCCCATATGATATGCATATTGTGATTTTCAAATGTGAGTGGTTCGATAAGACACCAAATATCGGTTGGAGAATCGATAAACAATTTGGATTTGTCGATATAAATTATCGCAGGAGGTATAGAGGGTCCGATACATTTGCGATAGCAAGTCAGGCTGTTCAAGTCTACTATACAAGCTACCCAAGGAGTCGTAGAGATCGATTTGACTGGTGGGCAGTATGCAAGATTAAATCTAGAAATACATTCAATGTTGGAGACCCAGCATACCAAGAGGACCAGATCGAAAAGTCCCAATACTTGGGACAACAGTCGGATACAATGGATGTTGAAGATATTGTTGAGGAAAATAGAGGGGAGAAAGAGGTTGATATAGAAGACTTAGCTATCAACCAGGGGAGAAAGATGCATCTTGTCCCAAATATTGAGGCAGAAGAAGAAGAAGAAGAAGAAGAAGAAGAAGAAGAAGACGAATTTGATGGGGATGAGGATACAGATGAAATCGACGATGAGGATGAGGATGAGGATGAAGATGATGATGAAGACGAGGCCGAGGATGAGAACGAAGACGATGACGATGATTAGGTTAAATATTGTTGTATATTAAAAACACTTCCAATTACGTGAATTAAGTTTGACCTCATAAAAGCAATTACGTGAATTCATGTTTTTTCGTTCGATCATTTACTTATTGTATGATTTTCTTTTTGCAGATGGCACTCCTAGTCTTTTTCGTCGCGGCAGCACTCGTCTCCCTGTTGGTGGTATGTATATTTTAGTTTAGAATTTTATATTCATTTACACTTCTATATTATTAATTATGTTTATGTGTTCTATTTACAGGTCATGATGGCTGGCCGTGGTCGTGCTGCTGGTGGTGGTCGTGGTGCTCGTGGTCGTGGTCGTGGTGGTGCTGGTGGTCGTGGTCGCATTCAAACTTTCTGGGATGTGACCCCATCCAGCGAACCCGACCCGGAGAGTACCCCGGGCACAGACGTATCCCGCCGTTGATCGACAACTTCATCGAGGCACGAGTCCGGATCTGCTAGCGGATCCGTTCCACTATCGGACCCACCAGCGGATCCACCAGTGGATCCACCAGTTACTGCACAGTGGGCCCCAGAGTACCCCTATACTCGGTTCCATTCGGTTACTGGGGAGTACATACGGGGACCTGCGGATCCTCCGGCGGCACCAGAGAGGCCGAGAGGTGAGTTCCGACGAGAGCTATGGCCCGCGGGGACCTCGTAAGTAAATTTAAGATAATTTATTAAATTTCTTTCATTTTTTAAAGTTAATAATCCAGTCGTTGCTTCTTTGTAGATTTTTTCCGTTTAATGTTGTCAGGGCTCTTGGAGAAATTATTAGGGCTAACTTCCATGGTCCCTTCCTCAACTTTTTGTCGGTGCCCCCAAACTTGAAGTACGTCTGGCTCGACGAGTTGAGGGTATATATCTATATCTTCTGGTTAATTATTAGTTACTCTTTAATCAACAATTTTTTAAATTACGTGATAATTGAATTTGTATGTTAGACGACGTTCTGGTGGCCCCTCCATCGCAAGGACGCGATCCGTAGGACCTACAGAAGCGCTGCCTCGAAGAAGATACGGAATATGATTCATGACCTGAAAATGGGGCAGACGAGGCCGAATTGGATCCGGCAGGACTATTATGAGGAGCTCTTAGATATGATGGATACTCCTACCTACAAGGAGAAATCGGAGAAGGCAAAAGCGAACCGACGGGCCGCGGGGCTTCATACGGGAGGATCAAGGTCCCACGCAGCGGTGCTTGCAGATCTAGTGAGATACCGCAATTTTATTTCACTATCGAATTCGGTATTATTAATATACGGAGTTAATTAAATTCTACGAAAAATTCATTTGCAGACCCAACGGGCGGTGAAGGAGGGAATGGCACCAGAATCAGTCACCATGCATGATATGTTCCAGCATACGCACAAGAGGCAGAAGGACGGGACCTTCGTCGACGATAGGGCCAAGGAGACCGATCTAAGTATTTATGTTTATGATATTTACGTTAGAATTAAAAGTATTCGGACTATAACTTAGATAAACTTAGGATTCACACTATAACTTAGTGAAACATAGGATTTAGATTACAACTTAGGTAAATCTTATAGTATAAACGCATTCATTTAATAGGCTGCGTATCGTGAGGCCCTTAGTCGGGCTCAGTCAACTGCTACCGAGGATGTCGGTGAAACGACGCCCGCCCGGACGCCCTCTTCTATGGCCGCTCGCAACGACTTGTTCGTAGATACCGTCGGCGGCTTTAAGAAAGGGCGCCTGTACGGTGTCGGCTCCCTAGGAGAGTTGCACATGGCGACTCTGAGATTTCCTCCGACACCGCCTCCTTCCGCGGCCCCGACAGACGATGATGTGAGGTCGCAGCTTGCGCAGCTGCACGAGGCGGTGTCGTCCTTACGGGACCAAATAGCCACGTACTTTCTGCCTCCGTCTGCTGCTGCCGGTTCGTCTGCTGCTGGTGCCGGTCCGTCTGCTACTGGTGCCGGTCCGTCGGCTGCTGGTGCCAGTCCGTCGACTGCTGGTGCCGGTCCTTCTTCCGTCGGTCATCTTTCTTTCAACCCTGCTGCCCCTCTGGTATCGCCTCCGACTGTGACGGCACTCCTTGATCTCATGTCGCCAGAGCAGCTACGCCTACTTCCGGGCAGTGTCTTCGACGGATTGCCGCCATACCTAGTGGAGCAGTATTATCGTCGGTCACAGGAGGGATTACCACCACCGGACAATTGAACTCCTCCTGATCCTTGAAGTATTGTACAAGAATATTTGGAATATTTATGGGAATTTTAGAATATTTGTGGGAATTTTGGATTATAACGACGGATATTAAGTTTATGATTTCAGGATAATTGGTGTCTATTTTATATTGGTTTGGGTTATGCATATTTGTGATTATATATTGGTCTATGTGATTCTTGGATAATTGGTGTGCATTAAATTCGTATGTGATTTATAATAGATTATATATTGGTCTCAGTAATTGTATATTGTGATTATATATTGGTCCGATGTTCGGATGTTGTGTGAACAGGGAAAGCTCTACAATTTTTTTTAAAAAATCTCAGTTAGCGACGGACTAGTGACGGGTTAGCGACGGATGACATCAGTTTTCGACTACATGTCAACGGAATATCCGTCGCTAACTGAAGAATTGGAAATATTTCCAGTTAGCGACGGATCGTCGATGGCCAGCCGACGGAATATTTTGCATGGCGACGACTTGCCGACAGAATATCCGTTGGCAAGGTTCTGGTGGTATGAAGATGTACAGAATGTTAGCGACGTATATTCCGTCAGGGATCCGTCGCCATGGTCGACGGATTCGCGTCGGAATATTCGTCGCCATGGTTCTAAAAATACGATGTTCGACGGATTTGTGTCGGAATATCCGTCGCCACGGTACTGGAAATGCTTGACATTTCCAGAACAAGGTCGACGGATTATCCTTCAGGGATCCGTCGCTAATCTGTCCATATTTAGCGACGGCTGTCGACGGAATAGTGACGAAACGATACCCTCTGATACACTGTTACGACGGTTTACCGACGGACTATCTGTCGCTAAGCGTCTATACAATCCATACTAACTACTTGAATTCGACGACAGACCGTCGGCAAGTCGTCGCTAATGTAAGGAATAATGACGACGAAAAGTCGTTACTATTCCGTCGCTTGACGACTACTTAGCGACGGATCTATATTAGCGACGAGCTGATTGTCGACGGATTTTTTTGACCAATATCCGTCAGTGATCCGTCGCTAATACGGATTAGCAACGGATGGACGATGGATCTGGCCGTCGCTAAAGCCACATATTTTGGTAGTGGGCCAGTATAGAGATGTCGCCATTCGAGGCTCTATACGGATGGAGATACCGTACTCCCTTGTCATGGGACGTTGTCTGCGAGAGAGTGCTGCTTGGACCAAAGATGGTAGTAGATGCAGCTGAGAAGGTCAGGTTGATTAGAGACAAACTTCGGGTGGCTCAGGATAGGCAGCGGCATTGGGCCGATAGCCACCGGAGATCGTTAGAGTTCGAGGTTAGTTTCAATTCCTGTTTGTGATGCTTGTGATTGTTTGTTTGTCTTGTGTGCTGAGTTTCGTTTATGTCTAGGCTGGTGCTTTGGTGTTCCTGAAGATTTCTCCGACACGGCGCACGATTCGCTTTGACGGAGGAGGAAAGCTTAGCCCGCGCTACATCGGACCTTTCACTATCCTTGAGAGGGTCGGTGCAGTAGCTTATCGACTAGACTTGCCACCTACGCTAGAGGGGGTACATAACGTGTTCCATGTGTCGCAGCTAAGGCGGTACGTGGCAGATCCCAGCCATGTATTAGACCAGTCAGCGATCGAGGTGGGGCCTACTCTTCACTATCCAGAGCAGCCATTGGAGATTCTGGATCGTAGGGAGAAGGTGCTCCGGAACCAGATTATACCCTTGGTTCGTATTGCATGGAGGCATCACTCTCCATGTGAGTCTACCTGGGAGAGAGATGACGACATGCGGGAGCGTTTCCCTTATCTCTTCGAGCCCCGAGGTATAATTCTTTTGTTTCTGCATGTGATTTCGGTGATTGTTTATTTTAATTTTGAGGACAAAATTTTTTTAAGGTGGATAGATTTGTCACCCCCAGTTTTCAAGAACAAGAGTATTTTGGTCATTTTCCACTTTAGAATAATTTTGGAATTATTTTATTATTTATGATATTATTTTGGGGTTATTTGAGTCGGGTTCGAATTTCAACTTAATCTGACTTGTATCGGGGACCCGGGGTAGCTTTGACTCTAGTGGGACCAACTCATTAGTTAGACATGGCTCACATGACAATAATTAAGTTAGTATGGTTAGACTAAATATTCATAACTAGGTTGGTTTAATTAGAGACTCAAACTAGACTAAATTAGCCTCAAAATAAAACCTAATTTAAAATAAATCAATAGGAGTCATAGGGGGGTATTTTAGACTTTACATAATAGGGGACACCTTGCCATTTATGATCGGCCACTAGAGGGGATAGGGATGAGCGATCCTCATTAGTTTTTATCCATAAATATTCTCTCTCTTGTTCTTCCCCAAAATTGAGAGGGACCTCCATTGATTTCATCTCCAAATCAATCCTTTCTTCCACCAAATCTTCTTCATTTCTTCTCTACTCCATGAAGAGAGGGTGCTAGCCAAGTTTGGAAGGTTTTGGCTTTGGTTCGTGTCCATTAGGAGATCTATTCGTGTCGGTGTCGTATCGAAAGGAGTTCCCTTGGATTTTACCTCCCGGAAGGTAAAATCTACCCTCTATTTCAATTCTACATGCATATAGGATTATTTTGAACCCATAGGAATGACCCCCATGGTTGTGTCTCCATTTGTGTCCATTTTGTGTCCATTTGGAGTTATTAGGAGTGTCCTTGTTGTGCTTTGTGTCCATGTAGGAAATCTCCAATATTGGACACTTGTGTTTAAATAATTTAATACATGTTTTAATATTAGATTTTTATATGTTAGAGATGTGTTATTGCTTGTCATTAGATTTTCTCCATGTATCATAATAAAATATACAAGTATTTATATTGTTGAGTGTATATATATATATATATATATATATATATATATATATATATATATATATATATATATATAAGAGATTGATAAGCAATAAGCAAAAGCAGCAGCATAAGCTTCAGCAGCTTGCGGCAGCAACAGCTTCTGTAAGCAGCAGCAGCAGCAGCAGTTTCTGCAAGCAGTAAGCGTAAGCAGCAGCATAAGCAGTGCAATAAGCAGCAGCTTATTGACAGCTTTTTAAGCTTTTAAGCCTTTAGTTTTAATCCATTTAATCCCCTATTTCCTTTAGAATTTAGCCCCCTTCCATTTAGCCATTTTTCTGTATTAGTTAGCCCTTGTTAGATAGAGTTTGCTACCAAGTTGTTAGATATTTGTTAGTTAGGATTGTTAGTAGATGTTAGCTTATATGTTAGTATAAGTTAAGATACGAGATGTTAGATTTGATAGTTGTGGACCTAGTGGGGTGTGTTTAGTGAGTGTACTAGATAAATTAGTATCCTAATAGAGATAGTATGGTTGGATAGTGTTAGGAGAGTGGTATCTCAAGATACCATAGGGTGTCTCATGATACCTTAAGGTAATTTTGAGAGTGACCAAAATGGAGATAAGATGGACTGGATGGACTAGATACCCAGATTTCTGGGTTTGTAATATCTAGATAGGTTAGTATCTAGCTACCCTAAGAAATCTAGGTCAGTCTACCAAGGTTAGGAAGGGTTGCCTATGTATCGGGACAAGGTATTGGAAATACTTTGTGAAGGGTAATAGGTAAGGTTAAGATAATTATCTAGAAGCTAAGGTATGAGTCTAAGGTGTTAGGATATGGTTAGAAATTGATTGTCTTGGTTGGTAATGGTTAGGATTAGTACTCTTAGACTAGTTTTGATCTCGGTTGACCGTTTTGACCAAAAGTCAACAAAAGTCAACCGAAAGTCAAACTTAGCCTAAAAATGACTAGAATTGACCCCGAAACCAAACCAGAGTTGACCAGTTGACTAAAAGTCAATAGTTGGTCAACATTAGCCTAGTTTGACCTAGGGTTGACCTAAAGTTGATCAGGATTGACCAGTTGACCAAAAGTCAACTATAAGTCAACCTTTGACCCAGTTTGACCTACTTTAACTTGGATTGACTTCCTGTGACCTAGTATGATCTAGTATGACCAAGTATGACGTAGTATGACCTAGTATGTTCTAGAATGACCTAGTATGACCTAGTTTGACCTAGTTTGACTTAGACTTGCATATCATGACTTAATTAGTTTCCCTTTCATTATTAAACCATGTTTTGACTTATAGTATCTCATCTTTAGGTCTGTGATTACTCTGAGCATCTATTCACCTTATCAGTTCAGGACCACAGGCGAGTACATTCATTGATAGTTTTTATTGTCTTGATATCTGCTATATCCGATTCAGTTGTAGTGTCTTACTTGATTTCCCGACACGATGGTTAACGGACTAGTATATGTTGGATCATGGCATGAGATGTTGTTCCTAGATTTTTTTGGTATATTAGTACATTTCCTGTCTTGTTCCCTGTACTTGTATAGACACTAATTCCTAAGGAGATTTGCTATCCTCTTAGGAAATTCTGTGTCATGACGTGTCATGTCCGGATCTATTATCCTATTCGGGGATGGGGAATTATTAGGTGCTATGTGATCAATGCCATCATGTCACTATATTCTTGTGCTTGCACCACTCTCACCTCATGTAGGTGTAGCGAGATCTTATTTTTTGTGCTCGTTATTCAGGTTTGCCGGCATGACCCTTTCCAGTGATTTCATGTGATTGTCGGGCCAAGTGGATAGCCTGTCCTGTAACTTTCCCAAGCCGATCACATAACGCTCTAATAATTTATGGCATATTTTATATTTATTTTATCACATCTTATTCCTGCTCAGTTCTATATTCAGTACTTTTCTTACCATGTTATGATATTCAGTGCTCACATGTTTCTACATTATCTTATGCAAACCTTGATTGGAGGTTAAGTTCTGTTCGGGTGAAGGGTTACAACTCCGGTCCTTTTTTGGTTTACGGATGTAACTCGGTTTTCGAATAGCTCCCAAGCCATCCTATAACTTTGTCTTGTATTTCATTATAATTGTCTCTTATAAAATTTGTCAATTCATATGGAACTGCTGTTAGTGTTTGTACTTGCTCTTTTTCTGACAGGATACCGTTGATATATTACAGATGATTCTGAGGTAGACTGTTCGACCTACTATGGGGTCGAGATAGATAGAGACTTAGTCCAGGACTGTGGCCTGTTAGTTGAGCCACTAGACTTTGCACACCCAGAGTAGTATAGCTTAGTAGGTTTGCCTGGATTGCGATCCAGCTAGTGTTTTCAGACTGTAGTATTCTATATTATATTTATGACTATGTGTTGTTGTTTATATCTATGAGCTGTGTTGGATCCTGAACTTTCCTGTTTTCCACTTCTATCTATTTTTATTCCGTGCTATCTACCTTAGTTTTATCTTGTGATTGAGTTATGTCAATTATATTCCTCCGTGTGGAGATACAGGTACCCTTATACTGTTTAGTTGTAGTATTTACAGACGACCTATACATCGTTCTACTGCCGATTCTGGCGTAGGCTGGCGTACATGTGCTCGTGCCCCTAATCAGGTGCGGATCGTGACTCTAAGTACAGACAAAGAATAAAAATCTGGGGAGTGGGAGTGATGGTGATCAAGTTGGTAGTTGACTTATTTACCGTTGGCAATCAGATGCAAGATTAGAGAGGACTCACTAACACTTGTTCACTAGCAGATTTGGCAGCAATGTCTCAAGATCCAAGCTTTTGTTGCTTTGGAGAGCACATGTCCCAACTATTTATCTTAATTCACACTGTTAACGGCTATGCGCACATAAGAACTGAAATATCTATTTTTTGCTTTATGCGTATAGGAATTGCCTGTGCATAGGATTTCTATAGAATGTGGGTCTGAACGTGTGCGTATGTCACCTGCCGACTTGCCATGTGACACTAGTTAAGAGGATATAGCTCAAACTCTGAGACGTGTACCATAACATGTGTAGTTAATGCACGTAACCTTTTCGAATTCATAACTGTCCACTGCTAGCTATTTTAACTGTATGTGCGAGCATTTCCATGCATCTTATGTTAAATGAGCGGTCATGCATAGTGTTATGTGGTTTGCTATGCTATAAACAAACAAAGCTGACTGTGCGTTGACGTTACTTCGATTAGCGGTAATCATCGTCATTTGATGTCAGAGAGATGGCACAGCTTTTGATGTTGTGCGCATGACAGTACACGAATGGATTTGAACTCATATACACCACACTGGGCATACATACAGATTTTATGCGCATGGCACATAGATTTTTGTCTAACCCCAAGATTACTATCTTCGGCACATAGACA
Organism: Iris pallida; assembly: GCA_029216955.1. NCBI lineage: Eukaryota > Viridiplantae > Streptophyta > Magnoliopsida > Asparagales > Iridaceae > Iris > Iris pallida. The sequence continues at coordinate 1,920,889 of JANAVB010011000.1, read as the reverse complement.
CTGGGTAAAGTATGTAAACTTTTGTCTATAGCTGAAGAATCTTGTCTTTGGCGTAAAGACATCAGCGCATAGCACATGGGCATCTTACTTCCAACGTTCATTGTCTTTAGGATATTAGACCAGTGCATAGAGTCCTGCGCATGGGGTTCCGCATATGAAGTGTTACTCTTTTTTGTAGAATACTTCATCTTCTCTTATTAATAATAATAATTAGAATTAGAAATAAATCCACAATAAATTTAAAAAATATTTTATAAATCCCAAAATATTGATATAGTTTCCAAAATAAAATTTCAAATTTAGGTAGTTACAGACCATCATATGCCACCTACACAAAGAAATCCGTAATATATGGGGTGCTCCTCATGGAAATCCATCCCATGATCAAGTCGATAATGGAGCCGATAATAAACTAAAATTAATATAAATTAATCTAAAGACAATAGTACCTTCCTCAACTTTCGTGCTACGAGACACTATTTATAGGCGTAAATAACATATTATAATTAAGATGAGCTTTATTATCGATTTTGCCACTCTGGTTTTAAGGTTGGACTTTGGTCCAGGCATCATCTTGATTTATTTAAATGTTTTCTTAGTTATGTTTTATTCTCTGGTTTGTATTTGAAGTATGTAATAATTAAGTGATTAATAAATTCTCAAAATATTTTTTAGACGATACGATACGATATGTGTTAGTGTCTTTGTATCGTTCAAGGTTATCTAAAGTGTAGCTCTATCATCCATCGCAGGTAGGAACTATTACGTCCAAAGGACAATATAACTTGCCCAAAAATCCACATATTACCACTGCCTCCAAATAGACCTACAACCAGCATAATATATACAGTGTCAAATATATTAACATTAGCCTTCAATGCTGGTGAAGACTCTTAACATGTCCAATGCTGGTGAAGACTCTTAGAAGTTACAGGTTCATTAGAGGAAAATGCAGCCACTTCCGTCTAATCTTTCTCCATGCTAACTCACACTTCCCTTTAAATAGGTTTTTCTAAGGGCACTACCAAAATTGCTAGGGGCATCACTTACTTGGGGGCAGCCCAAGAAGGTGGAGAATTTGCTAAGGGGCACCCAAAATTTGCTAGGGGGCAGCCCAACCCCCCAAACCATTCTTTTCACTTTTATTTTTATTCTACACTCTCTCTCAAGAAGAAAAAAGAGCTCTCTCCTCTCCCTCTCCTAAACCCTAATTTTTTTCTCTCCACACTCCACTCCTAATTCCTCCACCAAGATTTCTTCCACACCTTCTCGAGAGAGAGACACGCAAGTCAAAGCACCGGAATCCAGGTATGTTCTTCCCTAATTTTATCGAGAATTTGTACATTCTATTCGAAACCTTAGAATATTTTAATCCTTAAAAAGTTTGATTAAATAGGTTAGAATCTCTTTCACGTTCTCTTCCCTAATTTTCGAACACAAGAAACCCACATTTTATGTTGAAACCCTAACCCTAGAATACGACAAACTAGCATGTCGTTGTGGCAGTTCGTCTCAGAACAGAGGACTGCCAGGCCTGTGGCAGTCCTACTGAAAATCAGGACTGCCACAGTCCTGGCAGTCCCTTTCACAAGGGACTGCCAGGACTGTGGCAGTCCTGATTTTCAGTAGGACTGCCACAGCCTGGCAGTCTACGTTATGAATATGGGGGTGGGTAATGCATGCTGTTTCTATTATTTATAACTGTATGTCATACAGTCTACCGGCCGCTAACAAAAGAATACGGCCCACCATGTCAAAGCAGAAGGAACGTGCGGACGTTCCGAGCGTCCGATAACAATTTCTGAACCGGCGCCCCAAGCTGGCGGACGTCGCCACCGGTACGTCAAGCTCGGTCAAAGCAGCGAGCTCCTACTCCTTCGCGTTTTCCGATGACGACGACGATGACGTGCCAATTGCCGACTCCTATCACGTCAAGGCGGGTCTGCTCCATTTGATGAGGTCGGTCCTTCTAAGGAGGTCGATCCTTCTGAGGAGGCCGGTCCTTCTGAGCCGCCTGTCCGTCGCCCGGTTGCTCAATGTTGGTCTTTTTGAGAACCATATTGCGTATGAAATATGGAAGAAACCGTGTACATGACGTTTGTAGGCTACCAGTTTTTAGTAGATTACATATATATATAGTATTTCATAATTGATATGTTTTTCTGTTTTCAATATACAGAGGACTATCGTATCCTTAGGGCTGTGACACGGGAAGAAAACTGTGTCCTGGCAGTTTGCAAGCTTATCAGAGGCCGTCAGAGCAAAATCATACCGAGGGCTTGCACAATTTGGCACAAAATGCCTATCGGACAATGGATAGTGCCCTCATATCCTTCTTTGTGGAGAGATGGACCTGGAGACCAAACATTTCATCTCCCGCAGGGAGATGACCATTACACTTGACGACGTCTACCAGATATTGGAGCTGCCAGTGACCGGGCGCTCTGACCAAAGAACATTATACCAATGAGAAATCCATGAAATGGTATGAGAAGATCGTCAACTTCGTCTCAAGCCTTGGACTTCAGGCTACACAGTTTACAACTCTGCCAGGCTTCAAGAAGTTATATGGAATTCCTCGTCATTTCTGGTGGACCACTTCATGGATATGGAGGTGGATGACGATGACGATGATGATCGAGCGGTGGCCCGTACGTACATGTTGTTCGTCCTAGGAACGTTAGCATTCCGGACAAGTCCGGAACGTCGATACATGCTAGGTACATGCTCAATTTATCTGAAGTGGATGATTTATGATATACCGGGGAAGGGTATCCTAGCCAATCTTTACCGCGAGCTCGGTATCGCATCCCGTGCGGGACTAGACAATAGCCGGGTCAGCCTCTGCTACATGTAAGAAAACTTCTAACAATTAATCTTGTATATCATTTTTTGTTTATTTTTTGTATGCATTATAAATTAAATAGCATGGATATACGAGCACTTTCCGATGCTCATACGCGGGGACCTGAACCCAGAGTATGTTGAACACCTTCCTAGAGTGGTCAAGGAGGCCATCCCAGATGGAAACCAAAATTGGCAAACAATGGCTTCCATTCGTGAAGTACTAGACAATTGGTGCCAGAAGAGGTACTAATTTTGACTTACTTTGTCATGTAATTTTGCTTTGTTGTTAACTATTTTCCTACAGATTTTTGGAATCCATACCGGGATTTACGTGAGCAAAATCGTGAGGTCCAACCACTTTATTTATTTTATGGCATGATCACATGATATGATATCACGGAGCCGTACATGCCCGTAGAGTACTTCGTCAGTTTGGATTCGTACAAACTGGCCAAAGCGCACACTCACGACTGTTGGAGCTCCGTGCGGAACACAACCTTTAAATTACAAACCGGCAAATTTCGACTGGGTGACCGACTTTTACTCCGAGTGGCAACGATGTACTTCGAGAATCTGAAAGACGACCGGTCACCCTGATGGCCGACTGCAGCGAGGACTACATGCCGTACTTTCTGGGGGTCGGACATCCTAAGTTGTCAAACCTACAAACTCGGGTCCTGTGGCCGTCGGAGCAATTGGAGCTCTTCCTTCCAAAATGGATGATGGGTTTGGTAAGGATGGTGAGTTCCGTATTTGTAATTAGACTGAGATTTCCATGTTTGTAGACTTAATTCACTTATACTTTCATTTATAGTCTCAAAAGGTGAAGGAATTGGCCCAGACACTCCGGATAGGTTCCAAAGTGACACTAGTGTCGCAGTCGCCAACGAGCTTGATCGCATCGACGAGTGGTCGAGTTCCCCTTCAGAATATAGGGAGTCTCGTTCAAAGGCCCGCATGATATGTAGTTGGCTGTGGAATGATCATTAGTTGGATGTAATCTAGATATTTTGTAAAGATGTTTTTGTTGTTTGAAACTTGAAGAATATATTTGTTGTTTAGAAACCTTAAGTTGTTGGCCAGACTTTTGAATGATATGTAGTTGACACTATGTTATTTTTGAAGTTGGATATTTTTGTCTGATATGTAGTTGTTATTTATGTACATTTGGATATGTAGTTGTTGATATGTAGTTGTTATTTACGTACATGTTGGATGTAGTTGTCTGATATGTAGTTGTTATTTACGTTTAGAAACTTAAGTTGTTGGCCAATTCCTGATATTCTTGATTTAGTATCAGAGGACTGCCACCACCCTGGCAGTCCTCCTTTTATACAGGACTGTCAAGGGGTGGCAGTCCTATTATAACTCTCTGTGATGAGAGTTTGAAACTAAATTCTCTGTCACAGAGAGTTTCAATTAGGACTGCCATCCCTGGCAGTCCTATACAAAGGAGGACTACCAGTACTATGGCAGTCCTTCATAAGTATAGGACTGCCAGGGGGGTGGAAGTCCTATTTGTAAGTAATTGAATTAATATTGTTTGTGATCTAAATTTCGACAAAAGTGCTAAAACGGAGGTCCAAACATCATTTTTTTACGATTCTAAAATTTCGGAAGGTCGTCTAAAGATGAAGCTTGTTATCTCAGGCTCCTCGAAAATACGCTTATTTTACGACAAACCGGACCTCGTTTTGACCTTCCAGTCAAAAGTTTAACCCTCCAAAGTTTCAACTGACCATAAAATGCAGGAGAATGACCCTTCTCCGTGTAAATTAATACGGAGAATGGCATTTTCCGTGTTTCTAACACAGAGAATGGCCATCTCCGTGTAATTTAGCATGGAGAATGGTCATTCCAGTGTTAAAACGCAGGGAGAATGACCATTCTCCATCTTAATTTACAGGAGAATGGCCATTCTCCGTGTAATTTAGCACGGAGAATGGTCATTCTCCGTGTAATTTTCACGGAGAATGGCGAGAATGGCCATTCTCCGTGTAAATTAAGACTCCGTGTTAGAAACACGGGAATCCGTTAATTTACACAGGAAATGGTCATTCTCTACGTTTTAACACTAGAATGACCATTCTCCGTGCTAAATTACACGGAGAATGACCATTCTCTGTGCTAAAACACAGAGAGAATGGTCTTTATATAACAGCAAGTTTCAATTAGGACTGCCAGCACCCTGACAGTCCTCCTCTTATGGGACTGCCAGGGGTGTGACAGTCCTAATTGAAACTCTCTGTGATAGAGAGTTTCAAACTCTCATCACAGAGACTTACAAATAGGACTGCCACACCCTCCTGGCAGCTACATTAAATTAGGGCTGTTAGGGGTGGGCAGTCCTAGTTGATACTCAATTAGGACTGCCAGCACCCTGGCAGTCCTAATTAATGTAGGACTGCCACGGGGGGGTGGCAGTCCGATACTGGATCGGATAGCATTCTCCGTGAAAATTATACGGAGAATGGCCATTCTCCGTGAAAATTACACGGAGAATGGCCATTCTCCGTGCTAAATACACGAAGAATGGCCATTCTCCGTACTAAAACACAGGAGAATGCCATTTATATAACAACAAGTTTCAATTAGGACTGCCAGCTCCCTGGCAGTCCTAATTCAATGTAGGACTGCCAAAGGGGTGGCGTTGCTAATGGATCTGACTTTAACAATTGGTCTATTTTGCCACACATACTTGCACACAAGTAAGCACATATAACACATATAAACACACAT
>JANAVB010011000.1:1912500-1915290 GCA_029216955.1 Iris pallida | reverse complement strand
ACTAAATAATGTCCAAATGTTTTTTAGAAAGTTTCGGAGAAGAACCAATTAATCGCGGAAAACTTTGTGCTCTCCCTAGAACTGGTAGAAGAGATCTTTCCAGAAATAAAGAGAAAGGTTAGTATTGTGTTTTTTGGTAAGATAATTGTCATATATTTTTAGTTGATAATGTATAAATTTTTTCTTACTTTTGAACATGCATACACATCAGAGGAGGCTAGAAAACAAGCCTGTTGACCTTGTCAACATGTGGAGAGCCACTAGAGGAAAAGATGACAGTTATAATGAAGAAGACGGGGCTGCTGGAACAGAGGTATATAAAATTCATATTTGTAATGAGTTTTTTTTTAACAAAATGTCAATTGCAAATTAGAGAAATTTAACACAAACCTCCTTGCATGCTATAGAAAATGTTAGAAAGGAGAATTGAAGAGCTACCAGCTGAAGAACGAGATAACGAGGAGCAATTGAATAATGTTTACAGGGAAGTGATCGGACAAGATAGGCATGGCCGAGTTTTAGGCCGAGGAGTATGTGTAAGCGGTAAAGGATCAACATCCTTAGCAGCTCATCAGGCTGAGATTCAACAAGCAACAAATGCTGAGATTGTACAACTACGAGAAGATGGTGAAAAGTTACGAGAATATGCGGAGAAGTTGAGAGAAGAGACTGACGCTTTAAGGAAAGAGCGTGAGGAGCAAGAGGCCCGGCACAAGAAAGAGCTTGAGGCGGTCAGAGAGAGCTTAGGACTGAGCTCAAAGATGAAGTTGTGGCCATGTTCCTGAATGCTCAACTACTTTCTCAACAATCCAGTACATCGTCCAGGTAATTTGCCAACTATCAACTTATTACATTGGTTTTTCTCTGTGATTCTTATGTTTGGTTTTCTTTCGTGGCTGCAATTATGTTTGGTTCTCCATTTCCTTTCTTTCAAGTTAAATTTGTATTTATTACATTGGTTTCTTTTCTGGACTGATTTTTTGGACTGAATTTTGCATAGTCTGAATTTGCATAATCTCGGTATCAGTATCGGAACTGAATTTTAGCTTCTGTTTTCACTGTGTCCTTTTTCCTGGAAACTCCGAAACCAGTGATATTTTTTACATGCCAAGTTATTTTTTACACTGAATTTTAGAGTATGTTAGATGGGTATCCATTGTTTTGTTTTAAGTTCAAATTATTAGACTAAATGTTCAGTCTCAGATTTACACTATACAGTTATATTCAGTCTCTAAATGTCCATATCACCTACTATATCAGTCCATTATTTTGTTCAGGTCATTATCTCATTATAAACAGTCCTTCTGAACTAAGGAGTTCAGTTCCCTGTTTTGTATTCCGATCTGTACCTTCATTTCAGACAATTGAAACTTCAAGTTCAGTCATTGAACTTTATTTTGGAGAATGAACTTCAAGTTCAGAACATTGAACCTGTGTGTGGGATGTCTTGGTATCCTAACCCCCGTTAGCTTGCATCTGTCCACCTTGATCCCGTCCACCTTGATCCCTCCACTGCAAATTCATGTAGGTTCACTGCATTTCCTGGGTTCAATCACACTATGATACAGTAATTTAGGTGCTGCTGTAACTTTATTTAAGGGGTACCAGTTGCAGTTGCAATTGTTTGCACTTTGTATGCCCAGTCAGCCTATACTTTTAGGAAGAATAGTGACAGAACAGGGACATGAGTGAACAAATCTTGTGAGTTATGCCCAGTGACCGATGACTACCTCATTTTTGACACTCTTATATACACAGGAATGTGCCAGCCCCTTGGTACCAATCCCTATATAGGTACAAGTATACAAGGAAGTAGTACAACCTTGTGGTGTCAGTCTATTGTTTCCATCTTAGATAGAAAATCACTCGAGGGGCATCATCCTAGTTTAGAACAGGTTTAGTAGACAGAGGCATGAGCTATCAGGAAGGAGGAATAAATAAGTAGAGACTGGGTACATGAAGGTGCCCTCAGTGAATCCAATGTACTGGATATAGTGTGTAACCGAGTGGTGTGGTCTAGGTAACTCTGTATTGAGGGAGTGCATCAACCCAATGTAAGGTTGTATGGTGCAGAAAATGAGCAAGACAGCAGCACACAGGGGAGTCATATATACAGTCTATCTATAGCACTGTTTAGCCATGCCCTATTTTAGTTAATTAAAATTGCCCTGTTTTAATTAACTTTTACTGGATATAGTGTGTAACAGATTTTAACTTTTACATTGGTTTTTTCCAGCTTGTTACTGTAATTCTTGCTAGAATAATTGTACTTCCCATTTAAAATGTTTCCTAATTTTTTTCCTCTTCACTTAAACTTCCTTTTTCACTTGAAGCTTCCTTTGTCACTTGAAGCTTTTTCTGTACATTATTTTTTTCCAACTTTTTGTACGCAGGTCTGAACAGTTTGGAAGAACTATGTAGGTTTGTACAATTTGTTTAAACCTTCACAAACTAATGTGGTCTAGTCTGTACAATTTGGAAGAACTTGTCTTTCTTTCTGGTTGTTCGTGTATAGTTACCTGCAGGTTGCTAATATATTGGCATATCTTCATTTGCAGGTCCTTCAAAGCATTCTGGATATGCTAAAATGATGGGCGACGATCTTATGATGATAAAAAGTTTGGGTTAATTTTTTGGTTCATGTTGGATATACTAAAAACATGGTGTAATGGTGGAGACAATGGGTTCATTTTGTAACTGATGTTGGTGATGTATAGTGTTTTAGATTTATTTTGGAAAGGTGGTTATGCTTAATGGGTTCAGCATTTTGTATGTAATGGTGGAGACAAT